>MJUU01014137.1:25259-38747 GCA_002080025.1 Modiolus philippinarum | reverse complement strand
ATGCTAATTTCTCACTATTAAACTACATGAACTAATATTCTATAGATAAAGTATATATTTACACATATAAATTACAAATATGGATTTCTAAAATGCATGACCTTAGAAAATAAAATAATACAAGATACCCAAATCTGCCTTGAAAACTCAAAAGATAGCACACACTTAACCAACAGTTATATCAATACTCTTAAGAAAAGAACTGTTAAAGTGTTTTGTCTATCAAAGTGTAATAGAATATTTGATGTATGTGTGCTAAAACAAATTCAATTTGAAGACTAAATATACAAAGCCAAGAAGATTAATTTTATAACTTTTTTGGCTTGAATATACTTAAAATAATTATCAGGGTATTTCTGGGTTTATGATTTTTTTCCCCAAAAAAGGTTTTAAAATTGATGAATGTACTACTTTCAATGAAATATAAAAAATCATTTCATTTTTTTTTTCACACATATCACAGAAAGCTACTCTATAAGGTTAGAAGTACTCATAACAACTTTCAATTCTGCATACTACAAAATTCCTTTAAAAACTTACATGATCTCTATTACCAATACCTACATGTAATTAGCTGTTGTTATGTCACCAGAAATTAACAATCAAAAACATCAGAGGTTCAACAAACATATCACTCATTTTAAATATTACTATGTAATATTAATAATGTAACAAAAGTATATTTTGGTGGAGATTGAAATGTTACAAATTAAAGTATATTTTGGTGGAGATTGAAATGTTACAAAAGTATATTTTGGTGGAGATTGAAAATAAGATTTGAAAATATAACTTTGAAAGTAAACATGAGCATGATGAATAAAAACTTAACAAATAAATTGGAGATTTGGCAAAGAGAGGAAAAATAAAAGTAAATGACAAGTTTGTGACTCGACCATCTTAATCTTTTGATTTTACTTTTTCCATATTAGAGAAAAAAAATAAACTTCTTTAAAATGTCTGATTTCTTGATAATAAAGAGTAAAAACTTAAGATTTTGATATCCATTTGTGTTTGATACAATTTTGATTGATTTCTTTATGTTATTTCATTTTGAGTTCTGACTTGCTGTGGAATTTGATAAAAAAATTTTAAAAAATACTTGCCTATCACCTCCTTTACTTTATACAAAAAAAGTGTTTTCACTCAATTGGAAAACAACAATATATATAAGAAAATTGTACAAATATATAATCATCATTTCTTCAAATCACATGTATCAATTGAAAACTAAAAATGAACATAAAAAGCAACTTCTGAAAATAACAATTGCAGAACAATCTTATATAATCATGTTTGCAATATCACATGAGACATATTTACATAGGGTAAACAGGTAAAATTAATCAAATAAAGTGAAGAGATTATTTGATTGGTAATAAATTTTCAGCCTTTTTTCATCAATTTGGTCACTTCAGTCTATCTGACATGGAATAAATGGTATATCAGGTTTTATCATAGAATGAAATAAAGACTAGATAAATTTTGATCCCTTTATTTTCCCTTCCACTTAAATTTCAAGAATTTTTTTAGAGTTTGATTAAAAAATCTTTTTCATCTGGTTTACTTAAAATTACAACAGTACAAAAATAAAATCCACTGTAAAATCATTTTGGAAATAAGACTTACAACCTGATATCACTAGCTGGGACTACTGCCATAGTGTAATAGACCTTTCTAATTTATGCTTAAGTGATTTCAGAGGAAATTTGAAAACTGTGTTTTTGGCAGCTTATGATTAATTTAGATTCTGTTAGTATCCGTTGTTCATATCTTTTCAGGACTTTTAACCAAGTTTTCCACTGATTTGCGTGGTGGTTTTAGAAAAAAATCATTGAATGTAACTTACACGAAAGAATGTTTAACAGTGTTCCAACTTGAGGTAATCTTGTATTTTTTTAACTTTTTTACATGACCTAAGTATGACAATTTCAAAAGAGGGTTATTTAAGGTAGTAGACCTTTGTTCAGGGAGATACTCTTGAAATCAGTACAGCGTTTGAAAGAGTAAGTTTCATAGATGCTTTTTAAGCATTGATGTGAAAAAGAATTTAAATCATCTTTGTTATGTTGAAGCTTTTGTTATATTTATAACAAGAGGCTATCAAGAGCCTGTATCGCTCACCTGGGCCGTGGTTGACACAATAAGTCAAAATAATCACAACGTTTCAGGGTCTCATTTTCAAATTTGTTTATTGACTGTTTAAGGGTCTCATTTTGAAGTTTGCTGATGTTATATGATCCAAAATTAAACTATGTTCCCCATTGGCAGCTATTTTTGATGGGGTGTAGACCAACTGTCACCTTTCTTGGAGTAGACAATGTAAGGATCATTGTGCCTCATTTTGGTTCGAATTGGTATAGTATTTTCAGAGGAGATCTTTAAATAATTTCCCATGGGGTCCAAGGTTAAACAATGTTCCCCGCTGACTGCCATCTTGGATGCTATGTGGACATGCCAGACACATTTTATGAAAGGGACCAAGTAAGGACCATTGTGACTAAGTATGATTCCAATTGGCCATGTACTTTCAGAGGAGAAGATCCTTGAATATGTTTCCCTATAGGGTCCAATGTTAAAAACACGTTCCCTCCTGTGGCCATCTTGGATATGATGTGGACTTGCTGAACACATATTTTGAAAGGGGTCACCTAAGGACCATTGTAAGTAAATTTGGTTCCAATTGGCCCAGTATTTACAGAGGAGAAGATTTTTGCAATATTGTCCAATTTTCGACAAAGTTCCCCACTGGCCGCCATCATGGATGACGTGCAGACTTGCCGGATG
This sequence comes from Modiolus philippinarum, assembly GCA_002080025.1. Classification (NCBI taxonomy): domain Eukaryota; kingdom Metazoa; phylum Mollusca; class Bivalvia; order Mytilida; family Modiolidae; genus Modiolus; species Modiolus philippinarum. The sequence continues at coordinate 35,963 of MJUU01014137.1, read as the reverse complement.
AAATTTTTAAAGGGGACCACCAAAGGACTATTGCGACCAAGTTTGGTTCCAATTGGCGCAGTGGTTTCAGAGAAGATCTTTGAATACTTTCCCATAAGAACCAATGTTAAACCGCGTTCCCTGCTGGCAGCCATCTTGCATATAATATGGTCTTGCCAGACATTTTTTTAAAAGGGGCCACCTAAGGACCATTGTGCCCAGGTTTGGTTCCAATTGGCCCAGCGGTTTCAGAGAACAAGATGATTGAATGAAAAGCATAAGATGGAAGCTGACACGATGGCAAGAAGCTCAACCTGGCATAGCCATGCAGGTCAGTTATAAAGTTAAGCATGCAATGAAGTTAAGGTGCTACTTCAATATTTATCTGCGAGAGATGTTTGCATGGTGGGCAAACAAAATATACAAACTGATACAATATATATTTATATACAATTATTATTAATTTGTGAAATAAGTAAAGATTATGAACTTATATTTGCAAAAAAATGTAAAGTTTGTATAAAAACACTTTTTTGCTCTTAATCATGTAACAAATAATAATTTTTAATAAAGTGATAGCAGGGAATGTCTCTTAAATTTACAAGAGAAAAGTAAACCAAAGAAGATTTGAACACAGAATTTAAAGGGAAATAACCCATAACCATATGGCATTGAAAAAAAATTGGTGAAAAAGAGTCAATAAATACAACACAGGCTGTTTGATTTTCTTCAAAATTTCAGAGTATGTAGATATTGATATGCTGAACATTTTTGCAATTTACACTTCACCTCTATCTGTTACAGTTTTTGAAATAAAAAATAAAATATGCATAAATTTTGAAAATTTTACGGAAAAAGGGCTGTAACTCTGAGAAGTGTTTTCCGATTTTCTTCAAAATTGCAGGGCAGATAGATCTCATCATTCTGAACAATTTTTCCCGTGCCAGATTTTTGATATCTGCAACGGTTTTTGAGTTATTTGCCAAAAACAGCAATTTACCCCTATGTTCTATTTTCAGTAACAGCAGCCATGTTGTTTGGTCCTCCGACTAACCGAACACCATTTTTTAAACTACATACCCTGGTGAAGTCGCAGGCCAAGTTTGGAATAAATTGGCCCAGTGGTTTCGGAGGAGAAGATTTTTGAAAAAAAGTTTATGACAGACGGACAGACGGACGACGGACACCAAGTGATGGCAAAAGCTCACCCTGGCATAGCCAGGTGAGCTAAAAATTATTAAAACAAACATGCAAGTGATTTTTAAGAGTTATGTCCCTTAACCTAGGCCAACTACCTTAAGCATGAAACTAATTGGCAGAGTAGTTTCGCAGAATAGTTTCAAAGAAATTTCTCCATTGTGTTCAAAATTTAATTATGCTTTTCATTTCCAGAAATCATGGATTTTCCTGATCATTTTTGATGGCACTACAGTGAAACTTAGATATGGTGGAAAAATCTGACTACTCAGCAATACCTTTACTATTGTTTACAGATAAATTAAAAACTGTGTCAAAATTGGACTATTTTTCAAAAACACTGAATGCAAATACATGTATGTGAAAAAAATCAAAACATTTGTTCTTTTTGCATCTTATCCTTATAATGCCGGGCCAAAAACCATAATCTTGAAATTGTCTCCCTGATGTATAAAGACACTTAATTATGAAATTATGATGCATTATAAAGAATGAAAGGCAAATTGAACACAGAGGACACTGTCAATTATACCACAACATGATGCACATAAATTTTCACAGTAATATAAACCTTACCACCAATCCAGTGTGACATAAAATGCACAAAACAGAAAATACAGGTATTTAAAAATAATTCACATTATTATTTATTCAACACCTTCCCCATGATTGACATAAATAATTGAATCACAGTAAAGACATAGCCATTTGGAATACCATTTTTTACAATTCAGTTTTATTTCCATAATCTGGATCTAGATATGCAGCATACATCTTGTAGACATCACTGTTTTTAGTTTTACTTACAGGAAATCCAAGTTCACTGATGCGTTTTAAGGCCCACTTAAAATCTTTTTCATATTGTAATGCTGCTGCAAGCACAGCCATAAATGCTGAAATGGAAGAGGATAAAAAAAAATTATCTACATTTGATATTTAGTTGTGATATACATAAACAAACAGCTTCAAGAAAAATTATAAGAAAAATAGATAAACAATAAAAGCAAATTTGCAATTATTATGGCAAATAGTAGCAGAGATCTTGTAAGAAGTTCTTGCGTATGCACCCAGATGCTATACTGGATATTAGAAAGTCAAGCACATTTCTCATTTCCTAAAAGGATATGAATCAACCCAGTATACTGTACATCTTTGTGCAGTTTGATGATCAAACCTTGCAAAATTACCTGGAACTATCAACTTAAGTAAGCCATATTAACCAGTATAATACAACCATGAAAGCTTTGTTTACTTTTAATTTTGTTTTCTGATGTTCAACACAGGTGAGCTTTATTGGCTCCTGTGAGCCTCTAGATAATAATTTGCCTAGGCAAGTTAAATACCTCGCCATGGAGATATTGAAATTTGCTGTGGCAGATAGTAATTTGCCTTGGTGAGATAGTAACTCACCTCAGCGAGATAATAACTTGGAGTGGAGAGATAATTTTTTGTAAATTGCCACAAACTCACCATGGCAGATAATTACTTTTGTGGCACGATAGTAACTAGTTATGGCAAAAGTAACCCGTCATGGCAAGATAGTAACTTGTCGTGGCAAGATAGTAACTCGCTATGGAGAGATAATAACTCGTCATGGCAAGATAGTATCTCACCTTGGCAAAATAGTAACTCATTCCGGCTAGATCTTTTTCTGTAACACGCCATGGTGAAATAGTAACTTGCCTCAGCTAGACAGTAACTCGCATTGGCAAGATAGTTACTCACCACGGCAAGATATCTATATTGTAACTTGCCTTAGATAGTAACTCGCTGCGGCAGGATAATTTTTTCTATGCATGTCCCCAATACATTACCTAAGTTTTACTGATATTTTCAGATTGGAATATTACAGACAAAATTTAATTGCTAGCAAATCTAAAAGCAGCTTTTACCATATCTGATATTTCCTTTCAGAACAGGGGGAACGTACACATCAATAAGCTTTCTCAGTGGCAGATCCAGACTTTCTGCTAAAAGGGGGGGGGCCAAATTTTTTTCCATAAGTAGGGGCCCGGAACCTGATTTTTTTTTAAAAAAAAAACCTTGGAATTTTTAATATTTTCCAACCTAAGGGGGCCACCTGTCCCCCCCCCCCCCCCCAAATCCGCCACTGCTTCTTTACACCTTGTCCTCCCATTGAGAAAGCAAATTTTGATATAAAGGAGAAAATATTTGTTATCTTCAAATACTAGATCACCAGTTGCTGTTGTTTGAAATATTGATATGAAACATTCATATGGTTCATATCTTTTCAGCAAACAGGGTGTCAACTTAATTTAACTGTTTATTATGTCTCCCCCCTCTTAAGGGGGAGACATATTGTTTTTGTCCTCCGTCTGTCGTCCATCCGTCCGTCACAAAGTTTGTGGACGCCAATTCTCCTACATCTTTCATCGGATTTCAACCAAACTTCACAGGGTTGTTGACCATCATGTCTAGTTGTGCATATTGCTCGCCGGATTGATCGGCTAATTTTTGCTGGAGTTATGCCCCTTTTTGACTTAGAATTTTGCGAAATTTAGTTTGTGGACGCCAATTTTCCTACATCTTTCATCCGATTTCAACCAAACTTCACAGGATTGTTGACCATCATGCGTAGTCATGCATATCGTCTCGCCGGATTGATTGGCTAATTTTTGCAGGAGTTATGCCCCTTTTTAACTTCGAATTTTGCGAAATTTAGTTTGTGGACGCCAATTCTCCTACATCTTTGATCCGATTTCAACCAAACTTCACAGGATTGTTGACCATCATGCGTAGTTGTGCATATTGTCTCGCTGGATTTATCAGCTAATTTTTGTGGGAGTTACGCCCCTTTTTGACTTAGAATTTTGCGAAACTAAGTATGTGGACGTCAACCCTTACCAAAATATAAGGTCTCTGGCAAACAGTTGCTGCAAACTTTTGGCAACTCCACTGCAAATTTGTGGTAACTCTTTGCGGCAAATTCACTGCAAATTCAGTTTTCGTATGTAAATTTATGCAAATTAAGTTTCTGTCAAACAAGGTTTTCTTGACATGTTATGGCTACTTTTTTTAAATTCCCACTTTTTTTTTATTATGAAGAAAGTCATAAACAGCCATATTCACAAGATAAAAATAAATACAAACAAAACTTCAAGGGCTCTTTGTTTCTAAATGATTTCACCCATTGGTTGACAGTGTTTGGAATTTTGGAATTGCATAAATCCATCCATCAAATATATATAATGTATACACAAAATATTTTTCTACACTTTAATTTCTTCAAAAATACATATAATTTAAAGCTGTATAATCATTTCAATTTGAATCCAAAAATGGGGAGGGGGCCTCGGGCCTCCACTTACGATGGAAAATGTTTAAAATTCCTATGAATTTTTCATAAATTTTTGTTCAGGGCCCCCTCTTAGCAGAAATTCTGGATCCACCACTGCTATATTTGCATATTGAATTAATGTGAAACAATATAAAAGCTATAAGCTTCCACATAGAAATTGTGTCTATTGTGGAATAAAAATAACGAATTCATCAAACTCAAGAAGTTGATTAGATGATGCTCTGAAATACAGTCCCAGATATTCAACAATATCTAAATTTTTTCCGTTGGGAGACAGTCAGTTTTCAATTTGCTTGTGAAAATTTCACAACAGATAATATAATATATAATAAACATGTATAACATAAAGCATGCATTCAATACAGCAAGCATATAAAATCCTCTCTGTATGTTTGTGCAAAGTTTCATGTATGCAGTCATGTATAAACTAATAAATTGATGTTGTTATTCCTACAATGTTTTCCGATAGAATTCTCAGTTCAGCTACAGGAACAGCAAATGAACATCTGTGCAACACAAATACCTACATGCAAATATTATTAATAACTTAAAATAAAGGGCTACGCCGAGCGCAGCATGATACGACCGCAGCATATCAAACACTGAACTTTGAACAAGTGTAATTCAAAATGAATGAGGACACAGTAAAGAACTTGATAAAGTTATTAGATGGACACAATGAAGAGCTTGACCTAGTTATTAGCTGCACAATTACTAAGGCAAAATAAATATTAGCCCTTATAATTCCGTGTATGTATCAGAAATTATAAGAGATATGTCAAATTGGTCAACACACTACTTAACTATACCATAAGAGGTTATGGAGAAAGGAACCCCATTAAAATCCAATAAAAAAATAAAAGATTTTACATATTTAGAAAATTGCAATCCCTGCCACTTTGACCCCTTATAGCTAAGAAACGGTAAGAGCTATCTTTTGACATACTACGAAAAACTTACAACAAGAGGATTCCAAAAAAAAACACACAAAAAAATGAAATGAAATCTGACGAAAAATAAAAGATTTCACTTATTTCGAAAAACTGCAATTTTGACCCCTTTGACTCCTTCTAGCTCAAAAACAGAAAGAGCTACGCCAAATTGGTTGGCATACCACTGAAAGCTTAAATCAAGAGGAATCCAAAGAAAAAAATCCCATTGAAATCCGATGAAAAATAAAAATTTTAGGTAACCTGCAAATTTGCAAGTTTGTACCAATTAAATCTGATAGTGTGGCTGTATATTTATTTTCAAAAAGAATCCATTAAAAAAACTGCATCAAAAGTGGACTAAAAATGAAAAAATGAAATTTTTGAAAATTGCCCCTTTAGGGCCCCGTCTATCTTGTGAACGGTACACGCCACTTAAAATCTGTAGGCATACTACTGAAAAGAAATCTAATAAGGAACACACTGAAAGAAACCCCATCAAAATCCAATAAATAATAAATATTCTAGAGCCAAATATGTGAAAACACCCAATTTTGCACTTTTTGGCCCCTTTTTAAAAAACGGGAGGGGCCAAAATAACCAAAACCTACCCAAGCCTTCCTTTTGTGCCAAGAAACACTGTGGTAAAATTTCATAAGGATTGGTCAACAGGAACTTAAGTTATTGCCCAAAAACAAGTGTCTACAGACGACGACAACGACAACGCCAACGACGACGACGACGAAAACGATGACGACGGACGACGACATCACCATACCATTATACGACCTCAAATTTTTTGCGGTCGTATAAAAACTCCTTATAACTCGGCTATAGGGGGTCTTACGGTATGCTTGTGTTGTTTATATTGCTCTTATGTGTTTCAGCATTACACTCAACTCTTCCTTAGTTGTTTAATTGTCTTCGAGTGTCTTTTTTATGGAATTTCAACTTTGATTTTTGGAGCCTCCATGGGGGTTTTCCCTCAAAAACCCCCAGAAAACGGGAAGGTTGGCAGGCCTGATTGTTTTGATTTCATGCAGCTATCAGCAGTATGTATCACCTAGATTATAACCTCTGCCAAATTTTTAGTCAAGTTAGGACAAAGTCAAACATCCTCGAAAGTTCCATTATAAATCTCAGATTGAAATAAAAGAATTTATATGCTTATATGCAACTATTTTCCTATCCGATGATGTACTTATGAAAATAACAAATCTTCACAACTCGGCTTTCGCACCTTTGGTGTGTTTTCAGATTTTTTTAAGAATAAAATAATTTGATCTTATATTTTTATAATAATATCACATTTTGACCTCTTATTTTCTTAGAAGATTGTATTAGACCTTGTATTTCAACATCAGAGATAGCTGCACATCTAACTTTACATTATAAACATACAGCATACAGTATTAATATGAAAATTGAACTATGATGTAAAATTGAATGTTAAGTAACTCAAACAGAAAATTTAGGCCAAAATTACCCAACTTTGCCTGGATACTGATGAACTACACATACAAGGTTAGATGATCCTACAGTAACTAAGTGAGATATAATCTCTTCCAAGAAATTGAATGTAAGTCAACCCGAAGCNTTAAAGGACACCTGACACTAAAAATTAAAAGATCGTTTTTTGATAGATATAAGTGTATTTAGACGAAATATTGCACTCTCTTCTTTCATCTCGTAACTGTTCCGTTGATAAGGATGTAAAATACACTAAAAACACACCGATTTCCGACCTTCTCCGAAAACAGCCGACAATTAATCAGGGATGCCATAAAAGGATGCCCTACGTCATAGTTGCCAATTGTGTATGAACTGATCAGAACAAACATGTGTAAGAAAAGCAAATTTAGATTTGAAAAACTATGATTATGGATGTCATACAGCGAATACAAAACGATGATACATTGTTACACAATCGAACGATAGTATCCATCCATATCATTATGATTTTTTGATATTCCAGGCCGGGGTTACACGGGGATATATATCATGTAATTATTCCCTTTGAGGGACCATTTTTTAACAAATAAATATTCTTATATTCTTATATACGGGAGTACTGACGAATAGCGAGTGAATTAGAAATTCGGGTAATGTTTTTTTGTTTTTTTTTTGCAAGAATCATATAAATTTTGCTTGTGTTTAAAATATATGTATATCTGTGTAAATACATTTGGGTATAAAAAAAACTTAATGCAAAAAGGTTAAAAAAATAATTTATGAAACAACTCGTGCTCATTATTACTTTACCTAATGCTTTGTTTCTTTTATTTTTTATCATTTTATTTTTTTTTATATAAATTTGGGGTATGTTTTAGCGGGTGCTTTAAGTATTGTATGAGTATAGAAATTAGGGGTATGTTTCTGATATCAATTTGGCGTATCCTACCCGAAAAATTACCGAGTAACCCCCTGGGATTCCGATGTACGCATCCGGGAAATCACCCTTTTTGCGTAAGTATTTAACTTTGTATTAATATGTCTCCGTCTTACTCTTGTATCGTTAGCACGGGTGTAGGACATTTCCGCAAAAAATTAAAAATTCCTAGATGGATTTTTCTGAAAAACCTGACATACCTTTTTCGAAAATTTTATTAGTGGTTAACTTTGAAAATTTTGCTTTGTTCGAGTTTTTGTTTAATAAAGTGATTTTATAGTTAGAGGAATCTTCTTGCATTTGGTTTTATTCTTTCATGATTGTTTATTACACGCAGAGAGAAAAGGAGGTTTTGTTCCTCTAAAACTGGTTGATCGATAGAGATAGGCTGTGTCGTTACGAAGTCCAGTTGTCCAGAGTTCATATCGTTTTCATATGTGTTTTTGTTGTGGAGTTCTATAGTGAATTGTGCTTGAAATTTTACAGTCAATGTAGGTGCATTTTTTAGCAATTGACAAGTTCAGTCTTTGTTTGTCTTTATGTGAAGGACGACAGTTTTGTCGTAGATATACTGGCAGATGCACCGTACATTGAAACTTAAGCTGAAGATAGGTTGTCATCTTGCTTACCTTTCCGACTGCAGTGCAGGTAGCTGTTCCTAATGCTTATAATCATATAGCATGTTTTTGTTTTTAAACATGAGGCATCAATTTTATTTACATGGCTTATGGAAGAGGTGTATGTAAGAATTTTTTGGAAAATTCTTAATTTTTATTTTCGGAAAAGGGAACAAAAATTTTCGGAAAAGGGAAAAAATATTTTCGGAAACGTTCACCATTTTTTCGGAAATGTCCTTCTCCGGGAAAGCTGACTGCTGCAGAAGTTCAGTTACAGGCATTTTTTTAAAATTTTTTTTCTTTGGGGCAAGCGGATAATTGCCTTTGTTGCTACATTTTACTCCAACAGAAACTGAATGTTCTTCATAAATGTGATTTTGGAATGTTACAGGTCCGAAATTGTCGCAGCAATAATCAATCTCATGATTCACATACAATTTAAAAAAATGAAAAGTGAAATAGCTGAGATTTTAACAAATAGATGTATTAATAAAGGGCTACGCCGAGCGCAGCATGATACGACCGCAGCATGTCGACCACTGAAATTTGAACAAGTGTAAACTAAAAATAATGTGGACACAGTAATTTGCTGGACACAATAGGGACCTTGTCACAGAAATTAACTGGACACAAACTAGTGAAAATAAAATTTAGCTCTTTTAATCCCTTATTACTAGGATATTGTAAGAGCTAAGGAATTCTATTGACTACCATCAAGAGAAATCCAAAGAAAAAACTCAGCTTGAAATCCAATGAAAAATAAAATAAAGATTTAACATATTTTGATGTATTGCAATTTGGCCCCTTTGACCCATTAAAGCTTGAAAACCAAAGGGCAACGCAAAATATACTGCCATATCACTGAAAGCTTAAAATGAGAACAATCCAAAGATAAAAATCTGATCAAAATCTAATGAAAAATAAAGACTTCACATATTTCTAATGATTGCAATTTTGACCTCTTTGACCCCTTAAAGCTCGGAAACGGTAAGAGCTACATCAAATATGTTGACATACTGCTGAAAGCTTACATTTAGAGGAATCCAAAGAAAAATATCCCATCAAAATCTGATGTAAAATAAAGATTTTAAATATTTCTAAAAATTGCAATTTTGGCCCTTTTGACCCCTAATAGCTCAGAAACGGTAAGAGCTACGCCAAATCTGTCGACATACTACTTAAAGCATACATCGAGTGGAATCTAAAGAAAAAAATCCCATTGAAATCGGATGAAAAATAAAAATTTTAGATAATCCGCATGTTTTCAATTTTTGCCCGTTGGGCCCCTCATAGCTATGAAAAGGAACAAGTTATCAAAAATCTAATGGTGCAGCGCTATGTTAATTTTTCATAAGGAATCCACTGCAAAAAACTGCATCAAAATCGGACTAAAATTAAAAAAATTTGATTTTTGAAATTGGCCCCCTTTGAGCCCCATTTATCTCGTGAACGGTACATGCCACATGAATTCCGTTGCATGCTGCTGATTGGAAATTTCCTCAGAAAGACACTGAAAGAAATCCCATCAAAATCCGATAAATAATAAAGATTCTACAGTCAAATATGTTTAAACACCAAATTTAACCCTTTTTGGCCCCTTTTTTCAAAACGGGTGGGGCCACAATGACCAAAACTAAGCCAAGCCTTCCTTTTGTGCCAAGGAACATTATGAAAAAATTTCATAAGGATTGGTCAACTGGAACTAAAGTTATTGACCAAAAACAAAAGTGTCTACAGACGACGACAACGACGACAGCACCATACCATTATACAACCGCAAAAATTTTTGCGGTCATATAAAAAAAATAACCGAAATTTTCCTTTCCTGTCGCAACGCAGTTTTTAAAAGAGACGCATTTTGCATTATTTTCTTATCGTGCTGGAGGATGTTTTTTACGGTTTGCACTTACCGGTAGATTTGCATAGAAATGAAAAGGATGATCATTTTTATTATTATGTGGCGAGGAAGGGTGTCGCCTCGATATCCCGTTGTTAAAATTAACGAATCCCGTATTCCCGGGTATATTTTGTGAAAAATCCCAATCATGGAAAAAAAGATCATTCACGAACACTAGTAATTTATAGGTATTTGGTATGCAAATGAAACAATCTTTTTATTTTATTCATTTATTATAATTATAATTTTTTTATAGTAACTTTGTTTATTTAACATTCTAATCATCAGTATATGATCGTGTAAAATGAGGTGGAATTTCACCAGTAGCACAAACATATCGTATCCCGATGATCTTTTTGACATGATTCCTTGCCTTA
>MJUU01014136.1:85387-98580 GCA_002080025.1 Modiolus philippinarum | reverse complement strand
TATATATATATATATATATATATCTTAATGCCTATGCAAATGATAATGTTTTGTGATGCGTTAGCAACTAATTGAGTGCAAGACATTTTGCTTCAAACGTCTGGTATGTTCACAAATGTCGAAATAAGCACCCCTATCCCCTAAAAATTAAGGAAAAAATTTAAATATCCATACTTTTAATACAAAAATATAATGTTTTATTTAAATTTGGGTTCAGATTTCACTTTATCTGACATACAGGAGACCTATTTACAATGAAGTAGAATTTAACGTGTAAACTGAGCTACATTTGGCCTTTCTATCCAAAAATATGTATAAAATGGGAATTTTCAATTTTCTAGAATTTCCACTGATTTGTTGTTGAGATGAATGATTCTAATAGAATTATATGCAACCTTAAAATATTGATGTTATATCATTTTAGCATGCATGACCTTTAATTCGAAAACCCTTTTAAACGTTTCAAAATTAGATAATCAATAGTGCTTGGGCCATGTAAATCTACCCCCAAAAAATGCATGGGTGTTCCATGGAACACATGTGTCGCCTGCACTATATATATTTAAGAATTTCTGTGTTTGAAATAGAATTACAATGTTAATGTTGCACATCTACATTAAATACTGAAGCATGCATTCCTCCAAGTTTGGTAGAAAAATACAGAGCCATTAATGGGGAGTTGTAGAAAATTGATACATACATTGTAACCTAAGAGTGGATAACCTTAAGTACAAGGTCAATGATAATATGGAATTATAAAATAAATGATCAGAAAGAAAACAAAATTGTATGGTGCATATCTTCAACACATACTGAAGCATTCATGCAAGTTTGGTTGAAAAATACAAAGCCGTTGAGGAGGAGTTGCGGGTAATGGAGACGTACCCTCAAGACCCTAATAAGCTTAAATAACAAAGTCCAAAAACAGCGTAAAATCCGGAAAAAACAATATGCATGGTGCACATTTTCAACTATACTAAAGTATTCCTGCAAGTTTGGTTGAAAAGTGCCAAGCCGCTCAGGAGGAGTTGCGGATAATGGAGACGTACCCTCAACACTCCAATAAGCTAAAATAACAAAGTCCAAAAAAACAGCATAAAATCTGAAGAAAACAAAATGCATGGTGTACATCTTCAACATATATTGAAGTATTCTTGCATTTGGTTGAAAAGTGCCAAGCGGTTTAGGAGGAGTTGCGGATAATGGAGACGTACCCTAAACACTCCAATAAGCTAAAATAACAAAGTCTAAAATCATGTAAAATTTGGAAAAAACAAAATTAAAGAAAAACAAAATGCATGGTGCACATCTTCAACATATACTGAAGTATTCCTGCAAGTTTGGCTGAAAAGTGCCTAGTGGTTTAGGAGGAGATGCGGATAATGCTTGAAAATTTTGAGCCATTCAGACGGACAGACAGACTGACGCAAGACGACGGATAGTGATCCCTATGTGTCGATCCTGCACTAGGTGTAGGCGACACAAAAATCACCTATACACCTACCATTTGAATTTTTTAATTTATTACCAATACATAGATCTAAAAGCTCCTTTCCTCTCTAATCTAATGTTTCATCTAATGCTCTTTTACTTCTTATGCTGAAATCAGGCATATATGATTGAAACAATGGAAGACAAAAAAGCATCATCACCATTTACATAATCTGAAGTACGAGCATTCATATCACCACAAATCATCACATCCCCTTTCTGTTGATATACAATGTACCAATTTACCTTTTCTTATCATTTGAAGAATATCATATTTATGTTTCATAGAGTTAGAAGAATTTGATAGGTATATACATTGCACATAAGTAAATATCATTTTTTGAATTGAATTTTTTTTTATCAATTTTAATCCATTGATAATCTTTAGAATTAGTTGGAAGTTTCTTTATAACATTTTTTAGGGTAGGCATTCTATAATTGCCCAACCCGCCATATTATCTTAATTTGTCGAGATGGGTCTAAACACAGGAAAGTAAATACAATAAAAGTAAATGTCATGGCTACCAACATTTGTCTCGCCTATATCACAAGCTCATAATCTTTTATTTCCTTTAAAAGCAAATCATCATATAATTTGTTATCTCTCTGTGTATAAACCCCTCCTATATTCCAATAACATTTAAGACCTGATCTTAAACATTGTCTCTCATTCATTTTACTTCTGACTCTCTAAACTGATTTGAAAATAATTCAAATGTTCAAACAACAAAAAAGAAATAATAATGGAAAAATACTAAGATAAAAGAAAATAAATTATAAAAATGAATAAAAAAAAATTGAAAAAAAATTGAGAAAAAAAATAAAATTGAAAAAAAAATGAGAAAAAATAGATATAAAAATATTAAAAAGCTAATAAGTCTCTGCTTATCAGGAACTTCACAAAATTAAACAAACAAAAAAATAATAATAAAAAAAAATGCCAAATACAGTGTGCATTGCAATCTTGATATTTGAGGCCAGTAAGCAGACAACCTTTTTGAGTTATTGTTATTATTCTGATCATTTTGACTTACACTTTTGCTACTTTACTCTCGCTGATGTCATTAAATTCATGCCTGACTGCCTTAATAAGTTCATTTTGGGGTGTGTTCACAGATTTTAAAAAAAGTTTGTTCCGGTTTTTGTGGTATTTTTCGTGTTTCGGCACCTGGTGCTGATTCCTGCTGTTGCTGTAGTAAGAGACCAAACGAAGTAAATGTACTATATGTCACTGTGTAATTAACGTATCAGTAATGCTGTATTTTAGAGTATCGACTTGTGCATGGCGCGGTATTAAGTCGGAATAATAAAAGGGGATATCTTTTAAGGGCTACCAAACTGTTTTAAAAAGGATTTAGTTGTTGTAATAAAATCAATCAATCTTAAACTTATCACATTCACGACAATTTCTGCCGAAAGCATCTATCTAACTAAATAGAATTCTTTGTACAAACTACACTATATAGCAAAGATCATATTAATATTTAAAACAAAAGAAAATATATCTCCTGAGCTTTACACAAATGGATATTTATCTACCGGTACCTGTTTTCACCCAAAAATTAAACTACATTTCACATAGTTGCATAATCTGACTATATTTGGCACCAAAAGTGTACTCAGACATTTACCAAAGTCTACAAAAGATGTGTAAAAATTTATAAATTAATAAATTTATAAAAATTTATGAATTAACTCTAAATTTATAAATTTATGAAAATTTATGAATTAAAACTAAATTTATAAATTTATAAAAATTTATAAATTAAAACTAAATCTATAAATTTATAAAAATTTATAAATTAAAACTATAACACATGCTGCCGACAGCTCAGAATTATCATACAGAATTGTTATGCCTGTCCTTATACTTTGGTACCATATAATTACATGTAAAAAAAAAAACAAAAAAAAACAACATTTTGTCTGTTTTAATTAATTGGCGTTAGAAGAGACAGTTGCTGGTCAACAGCTTATGAACTGTTGCCCGACTCCGAACTGTTGCCCACTTTTATTAGAATATCTCTTTTCATTGGTTTACGACGTCAAGTGGTTCTTATTTCGTCAATCTCGTCTGTTCATACAATTAAAAATGGCTTCCACACTTTTTCCAAACTGACTGGTTATTCAACACCTTTTTAAATATCTGCCAGCTTATAAAATTGCAAAACAGCTGTTATTGTCGCACCTGTCAATAACTGTTTAATGTTGAAATTAACGAATGCTAATAAACTCAAAAGTATTTAACACCGAAAACCAAACCAATCAAGGTATTTATCTCAATAATGGATAATTTTACTCTATTTCGCTGTTTTATAGTATATAGGCGAGGCCAAAATTTGTGAGAGGATTAGAATAAATTATGTCCAACTAGTCCTAAGCATGCTTAAATTAATCCAGTAGCCAATATAGATTATTCCCTGGACACATCAAATTGATGTATATGTATTTTTTCTGTTCAGACCGCATTTTCTGTCGAAGGTACTCAGGCGGGGAAGTAGTTCACAAAAATTGTCTCCCCTGTAAATTTTTTTACATGTCATCTCCTCAAATAAACAAGATGTGCGATGCCACAGTCACGGTAAAAGAAAAATCAAATTTCTAACATTTGCGGTATTTTGTACATTTCACATATTATGTATCTTATGCTGCAACAATCGCTGTACAGTACAGATATACGAGAAATATACAATTGCCGTTGATTAATACGTAAAACATTGTTTTAAAACCAATTCTATCTGATAGTCAAAACTGTATGATAATAAAGAAAAAATTCTAGCCACCCTCAAAGAGCGTGGGCGGAAATAAAATTTAGGAGCATTGTTAAATATATAATTATGCATCGTATCAACCATATGAAATTGATTTCTGCATATGGCCTTTTTCAGGATCCACTTTTTTCCAGTTTTTAAGTAAGGAGAAAATGGACTTTTCATTGTATTTTTAGCTCGCGGGTGATTTGTACTCACTGTGAAATAAATATATGGGGCAATTAAAGGAGCATGTATTACTTTTAGTATATTCACTTCATTCAATTTTAAGATTTTTGGACACGTGTTAATTAGATTTTGAAGTGTAATATGGGGGTGAATACCATTTGGTATTCTTTTAGTGTGATTTATTGACAGTTGCGTCTTGATACAAAGTTGATTCCCGAAAGAAACCTCAGAAAGAATGCATAGGAAATAAAAATTCGACCGTGTTTGAACTTTTATTCTGGAGAAACGCTATGAAGGGCGGACATAAAAAAAATGCACATGGATTAACAGGGATATTGGCAATCCGTATGCAAATTTTGGTCAAAATCTGAAGATGGCCTTTTTGGGGATCCACTTTAAAAGACAGGCACTAAATTGATCTTTTATGCCCGTTTGTGCATTGTATGTTCATCTATACGGTCACCTGCGGCAATCTACTTTGCTTTCATATAAGTTCAAAATATGAGAATGAAAAATACTAGCATTTTTGTCATTGGAAATAACTTTTATAATTATGCTTCTATGGTAAACAACCCCAAAGGTAACATTTCTACCTCATTTAAACGAGAGCTCAATTTCTATTGTTCTATTTCAACCACTTCCCCGCCTGTACTAGGAAAACCTGAATAGGATATCGTAAATCACTTGTCGTGAGTAGTTTTGATGTGAGTGTTGTTAAGAGAAAGGGAGACAAGACTTATTTATTGTTATTTCTAAAATATTGTAAAATAATCAAAAATATTAATTTTTAGAAATAACGGCAATGCATTCGAAGATTTCGGTTTTCATCAAAATATATATGATCATATGTGTTAATGTTTTGAGGAATGATATTATGAGATATATGGGTGCACATCGCTGGTCCGACACCCATTGGTCCGACACTCATCAGTCCGACACTTATTGGTCCGACACTTATTAGTCCAACACTCAATAGTCCGACACTAATTAGTCCTCCCACAATCTATATAGTATGGAAGCCATGGAGAGCAACAGAAAAACAAGCATATATTTTTTATAACTTGTACGCATGAGTTATACAATTTGTGCACAAGAATAACTACAGTGGGGTGCAGACATAACCTCTCATGAAGTTAACTTGAAGCAGTCATAAAAGCTCCTCTAAGTTAACTTAGAACAGGTAACAAGTCTGCTCTAGAACTGCTCTAAGTCTGCTCTAGAATCCTGATCGCTCTGACCAGTCATGGTCATAGCTAGAATCCTGACTGTTCTGGTCAGAGCCATGACTACTCTGACCTGTTCTACCCATGACCATTCTACGTAAGTCTGTTCTGGCCAAGACCGTTCTACTTAAGTCTGTGATGGCCATGACTGCTCTGAGCTGACCTGTTCTAGCTATGACCGCTCTCGTATGAGCTCTTGTCACAGCCGTGACAAATATTCATAACATGTCCAATATTTACACGTATTTAATATTATAATATATAAACAAAATGAATATTTGAAAAAATGAAGATTAAAATTAAGAAATGAATTGTTGTGATAAAAAATTGCATTTCGCCGGTAAGTGGTTTTTATTGAGGTGTTTTCTTTTAAAAAGTAAGAGTTATTTCCCTTTTCGAGAAAGTGTACCCGAAAACTGAATCGCAATATTTTTCCGTAAATTTATTATCATAAAATAAACAGAATCGTGAATATAATTAAAAGAAAATTGTCAGTCATTATCAGATTATCTTAACTAAAACAAATAATTATTGAAAACATCGTAAAATATAAAGATAGATATTTACGGTTTTTTTTTTATTTTACGGAAACAGAAAATTCTGACACATCTAATTTCATATCCCGTTTATATTCTGGGATCAAAATGGCCGTGCTCAGAAACGGTCATGACCAGGGCATACTTGGCAAGAGCGGTCATGGCAAGAGCAGACTTAGGTAGAACGATCATGGCTAGAACAGACCTAGGTAGATCGGTCATGGATAGAGCAGACTTAGGTAGAACGGTCATTGCTAGAGCAGACTTAGGTAGAACGGTCATGGCTAGAACAGACATGATTCTATGACCAGAGCAGACAGGATTCTAGGACTGTTCTAAGTCTGCTCCTAGTTAANGTGACTGCTCTCCAAGTTAACTTGGACGACAGGTTATGTCTGCACCCACTGTATCCTCTGCACATGAGTAACTATTTTGTGCTCACGACTTACTATTTTGTGTGCAAGAGTTACACATCTTGTGAACACTAACCAATATCTTGTGCGCACAAGTTTTCATTTTGTACGCAGAGTGTGCTTCATTTGTACTGTTTAGGGAACAGCATTTTGGTTTTCAAGGGGCGTAAAGTAACTGCTCTCCAAGTTAACTTGGACGACAGGTTATGTCTGCACCCACTGTATCCTCTGCACATGAGTAACTATTTTGTGCTCACGACTTACTATTTTGTGTGCAAGAGTTACACATCTTGTGAACACTTACCAATATCTTGTTCGCACAAGTTTTCATTTTGTACGCAGAGTGTGCTTCATTTGTACTGTTTAGGGAACAGCATTTTGGTTTTCAAGGGGCGTAAAGTAACTATTTTGGATTATACGTTTTTTATAGTCGCTAAATGTGCGACCCTGCAATATTTTTGGCCGCAAAAATTCGCTTTCTTTCTTTTCTTATCAAACCCGCCTGACACATGTATGATGTATCAAATAGTTGCACCCTACTAATGCTTCTGTGCATGTGTACTGCAAAATTTACACAATGATCTATTAACTTTTGATTTGGGGGAGGCAAATAAAACAAGATTTTTTTATTTATTGATTTTTTTTATTTATTTGTTTCATATATAAACAATAAAAGGATATGGATCAAGATCTCTACAAACACATGTTAGAACCAAGCAATTAAACAACGCTTTTATACACTTCTATGTTAGGCACATCGATTTATGTTGGGACAATAAGGTCACTAGATGGTACATCTGCTTCTCATTAATCAAAATGCCTTTCGGTTAAAAAGTTTCAAAGGTCAGCAAATTCATGCAAATTTCAGGATAATTTATTTTATTTACCCCCCAAACTAAAAATCTGTTGTCGAAGGAGCACTGTGTAAATTTTTTTCTGAATAAAAAGGGCCAAAACACAAACTTAAAGGCAGGGTGGCAATATCTCAGGATTAAAACATTGTTGGATACTGAAAATTATCTAGAAGTGTTTGCGGTCACAAATATCGCACTATCGGAAAATTTTGCGAATATAAATAAAGTTTAGGTCCAAACACTTGGACAAAACGCCCAAATCTCCTTCAAAATAAAATGCCCGTTCCCTAAAGGGTACGAATGAAGCTCACACAGCGTAACTAGTGCGTAAAAAATGTGTAACTCGTGCGCACAAGATAGTAATTCGTGCGCCAAAGATATTTACTTGTGTGCACAAGACAGTAACTCGTGCACACAAGTAATAAAAGATATTTTTATTTTTCTGTTTCACTTCACGGCTTCCGTACTATAGTATCAGAGACTGAATGGATGAAAATTCAAATATAGTTTTTATCTAAGGTTATCGCTCTCGCCGAAAAACGACGTAGTGAGATTTCAAAAATTGGAAAACTAAATAGTGAATATCAGCTTTGGAGACACATTAAACCTATGGCTTTTTGATCAGCAAATATTAACATTCTATGATTCTGAATGTACGGTTGATGCTCTCCGATTGGAAGTTCCATACGTGTAATTAAACTTGATGATATAACCAGAGAGTTTAAACCAGTCAAACCAATTTATATCTAACAAAAATATGAACGTAAAAGCTAGTTCACAAATTCAATATAATTTTGATAGAGTATTTAATATTACAGTGGTTACTACAGGTGTATATCCTTATTTATCCTGCAATGGTGGTGTTTACAAGACGAATACGACCCTACGAATATTTTTTTTCGTATTCGTAGGGTAGACTGGTAACCGGTCCGCGATTTTGAACGAAGAAAAGACAAGCGACTGGTTTGAAAGCCTCGAATACTTTGACGTCACAGTTTAAAGTCTCTTATGACGTCAGGGATTATACCAAAATGGCCGAAGTTGTTTACTGTCTTCCTGGTCCCGCTTCACAAAGAAAATGCATTTTTAAATAGGGTTTAAATGATTGCAGGATAAAAACAATATACGTACATTGTCGGAAATATAAAATTTATTTGTACTCGCTGCGAAACAGGCGAGAAATGCTCGGTAAACCTCGCATTTCTACCTGTTTCTAAAGCTCGTCAAATAAATTTTATATTTTCCGACAATGTACATATATTGTATATTAATCTGCTTGTTTTTGTCCCTTGCATAACCACCCTAGTATGGTGAGTAATGTTTATAGGTAAAGATGAATGTTCCAATAAAAAAAACAATACTAGTCATTAATCTAAACAGGGACAATACATTATCCAATGATTTCAAGGTGGCTCACTCATCATAATCTTGAATTAATGTCAGTTTTCGGAACTCCTCTGGTTTTTTGCAGTTCAAGGGCATTTAGAAGTTTACTAATGGACCCCATCTTTTTACTTCATTAATGTCTTCTATAGGTTAAATGAAGGTACCTGAAAATTTTTCATAAAATTCTTGATATAACTTCCTAGTTTTTAGACAAAAAATAGTCCTGATGTTAAATTAAGGGAAAATCAAGAGAAATCCTTTTCCTGTCAAATATTTAATGTCTTGTATCTCCTTTGAAGACACACGGGCATATATATTTCATGTTACGATTTCATTGAGACTACAATCATTATGCTTAATAAATTAAAACAGAATTCAAGAAATCCTTGATCATAGACAACACCAGGAGTGAGCCTCCTTAAAAAAGAAATTTGTTTCATTTTTCTCAATCGGCCCAAACATTATCCAACTGGATTAAACAGTCAAAATATACGCGAATTCAGTTTATCTAAATCGTTCGCCGAGAACTAAGCTTACTAGGGGTGATAACTTAATGTATAAAAGGGCACAGAAAGGGAGTGGAACTGTACAGCATTTTTCTTATTTTTAAAATTTCCATTTGCACAGGCATAAAATCAGTTAGTTATTCGAGATGAAAATTTACAGACAATAGAAGATTGTCTCAGAGTTTTATCTCTTTAAAAACAAATTACGTAACTGAAATGCTAAATGTCACTTCTTTCAATATCTTAAGGTGGGTCACTCTGCAGGGAAATAATATTAAGGATTTCAAATTGGTATTTTAATCTCTTAGAATATTGCTTTAAGATAAATTTTAACAAAAAATATTGATAGGTCAGTGTGCATATAAGAGAGATACCAGCGTTTGAAAATTTGGCGGGAGACCGAACCCCTCTATACTTTTCATAGACTTTGTATTGTAAAATATGCCTTTAAAACACAATGAAGGAATATTAAAAATTTGATTAAATTTTGCTTAAAGACTTTTTATGATTTATATAGTCTTATTTTAGAACAAAAAGTATGTGTCAGTGGGCAAAAAATTATAATGCATTCATATGGATAAAAGAAGAGAAGTTCGAAAATCTGACACAAAATCAAAAACCTGACGAGTGAGCCACCTTAAAACATATATTATGTCTCTTAAGGGAGTACGAGTGTCAGAAATTTTGTGATTAGATTTAAAATTCTGACCTTTTGTTTTGAAGTACTTTGCAAACAGAACATTATGAGCCATAAGACGTCAAAATTTTTGCGGGAAACAGTTCTCTCTAGAGTTTTCCTTCATTTTCGATTAGCTGTTTATATGCCTTAAAATATATGAAAAATTTAATTGGAAGTTGGTAAAATTTTGCATATTGTCTATTTCATGCATGTTTAAGTGACCTATGACCAAGACAATAAGATCCATGTACAAAAGAATTAACCCTGTTTGAGTGGATAAATTCGGAGGATATCGAATGCTACTGAAATTTGACACTCATACTCCCTTAATCAGAAAAACTACAGGAAAATAATGTTTCCAAATCACTGGCTTGACTCTTATTACATCTACTTCTAACGGAAGCCTAACGCGACTCCAACATTTATCAAAAAAAAAATCTGCCATTAAATAGAATCTAATACTCAATTTTAATATGAACGTTCAAGCTTGTGACATTACTTCTATATTTAGTTTGGGAGGAGTCTACCCGAAGATTTGATTTGAACAGGTACTTGCTTGTAAACATTCAGTTACTGTAAAGGTGCTAGCAAAAACACTCTATTGGTAGTTGATACCTGGGATAAATGAACAATAGCATTAATCGCCAATAAAAATAGTTCTATAATATTCCATTATTTAAAAAGTTCTTACTCATGTTTTGTTCTTAGCCATATATTGCAACCATTTTGTTCATTTCCAATACTATATCGTCAATAGATAATTTGCCAATTACCGATTTGGATTCCGTTCTTTGAAATTTTCACTTAACACCGGACAAGTTGTCGCATTTATAAAAGGAACCCTTTATGAATCAGCACCCCGGTCTATGAAATCTATTGAGGTATCACATAAAAAGACACATAAAAGGTCATATTAGATTGATAAAGTTCAGCAAAGATGGAGTTTGGAAACCGTACAGGTCAAGAGAAAAGAGAAAATATTTTTTACATTTTCGTTAGTTAAGGTGATAGGTACGTAAATTAGCGCCTCCATCTGTGAACGTTATCAATTTGCTTTAGAATGAACGTAAAATAATTTAAATCTTCACTTTAAATTATCGTCGTTTCAAACTGTATCCTACAATTTTTCTGAAAAACTGATATTATGTTACTAAAGAAATGTCTGTTTTATTGATATAATTTTTTACATGGTCACCGAGTTCGTTTTCGTGGTATATATCGCTGATTAGTTCTTCTTCTTTCAAATCACGCCTAAAATCATAATTTTTTATCGACGACGTCGCTATTTTGACGGCGGGTTTTATCGAAAAAATCCATTTTAAGCGTGCCTATTCTATTCTCAATTATTTATACTGGCGAAATGAATTCGGTGACCCTATAAAATTTACTCTTTTAAAACGGGAATTTCATTCTTTAAACATTTCTTTTTTGCAGAAATATTGAAGGATACGTTTTCATAAACGCGCAATTTAAAGAAGATTATTATATTTTTTTCTTCACGTTTTACATAGATTCTATATGAATACAACATAACTGATTTATTTTTCAATCGGTCATACTTTCAAACATTTAAATAGCTAAACAGATTTTATTTCATTTCGGAATTTAGCTTCATTTAATGCACTTGCATGTAAAATTTCATCGAAATCCGGAAATTTCGCTATTTAGCTAGGCTATGGAATAGCCAAGCTATATAGATAGTTCTTGGGGGAAAGTGAGGAGTACGCTTGCGTAGTGAGAAGAACGCATGCCCAGAAGACTATTTACCAATAGAAATTTCATATTATCGAAAATCAAAATGGCGTCCAGTTTCGTCCTGATAAAACGGGGCGGGGTTTAATTTTTCTGTTTCCTTGTGGAAGTTGAAACGTATTATAAACATTTACCATAGGTGGTAATGGGAACAGATTTGTAGAGGATGATGGGATTGGTATTGCAATAATTTATAAATATAGATATGATAAAAAGAATAAGAACAGTAATGTTTAAATTTAAAACCAGAAGTAAAAAATCGCTTAGCCAGATTTATAAATATAGATATGATAAATTTAAAACCAGAAGTTAAAAATAAAGATAAGGTATTGTGCAATAATCAATAATATACAAATACTATAAAAAACACCGCTTTAATAAAAGGTCGCAAAATTAGAAGTTTGATCGAATCAGTGACTGAATCGATTTATATCACCTACTTATGTTTATAAAGTCACTTTATGTTTATAAAGTCCCCTCGTGTTCTACATTTGCATCAATAGACTTTATTCCATTATCATGATGATATTATTGATGATTTTTCACTCAGTTTGAAGATGGCATATGGTATTCAGTTATTGGAGAAATATTACTTTTTCTTTAGATTTAGTGACTATATGTTATATTTACAGAACAAGTGTGTATCTGTATCAGATTTACAATGAAGGGGCGTGGAAATCATCGAGTCCATCAGGACGAGATGAAACCCACGCCCCTTCATTGTAAACCTGATACAGATAATCACGTGTTCTGTAAATGATTTGTGGAATGGTCCAATGAAAAAGCAGCAAGTCGTTTGGGAAATTCTCAGCACGTTGGGTGTTACTTTATTCGAAGATGCAGTGGTTTCATACAATGAATCAAACAAGGACGGACGTTGAATTTTTAGAGCTTTCCAACACAGAAGAAGGGTAGATTTTGTAATGTCTTCGTGAGATGGAAATACTCCAGATAATGAAAGCAGTAAATAATTCTTCTGTCGTTGATTTAGCACACAGATTGCCGAAAATACAGAATTGAACATAAACTGTTTTTTTTTCAACAGTAAACCAGTACCCAGTATATGGGTATTCTCGGTACTTTTGAAACAATGGAAAAGACAAGGGAAACGAACATTGAAACATGGCTGACAGAAGAGTTCAGTTCAAGATTTAAAAAAAAATGATTAAAAAAAAAGATATGAACACAAAAGGATAAACTAACTGAACCGTCAACGTTTTCAATAAATAGAAAGAGAGTAGCGCCACACTGACATGCACATGCACTAGATGGATGAATTCAGTATGGATTCGAAGGCAGAATGGCGCTAAATATCTACCGAGATACGTGTATCTCATTATATGTGGGTAATTGCGGTAATTCAAAAGCAAGGGCATATGCGAAAAGGACTTTCTTGAAGAACAAGGGATTTGGT
>MJUU01014136.1:61608-74843 GCA_002080025.1 Modiolus philippinarum | reverse complement strand
CTATGCGAATTAAAACATGGGCAGACCTTATATTTGTCTTCATTTTATACCTCGCTATCGCTCGAAATGTAGTTTACCTATTTAATTAAGTTTTGTAGTGTAGTTTTTTGTAAATAGTTTATTGTTTTATTAAATATTTTGTTGTTTTTAGAAAGACTCGGATAGAGTTGGAATATAAACAGTATTTATACTAGTGCTATTCACATCGTTCATACTGAAAGTTTAAATATATATATATATATATATATATACATACGAGTATTTCAGTACTCAATTTGTACCAGTTCTGTTCTGTTCTGTACAGGTATATACCTCCGGTATATTACGGAGCACTCCCACTTCGGGATAAAAGATTATCTTAATGTTAATGTTAAAATGTAAAAGTCTCAAATAATTTCAGTGCTATGTATATACAGATCTGTACCCTTTTTACAACTATAATAAAATATAAAAGACTAATTCTTCTCGGGGTGGCTGTCCAACGACCAGTAGCATCGTCTAATGTATAATGTTAGACATTTAGACATTTAAAATTGATGTTAATGTTCAAAAAAGTTTATATGTTAAAAGGTCTACTACCAGAAAGTTAAAGCCATCATATAATAAGATTCTGCCATCGTTAGTATTTTATTACTGTAATATTATATATTATACATGGAAATAGAAAATATTATTATCACCTTGCAACATATTCTTTGTTATATTTGAATAAGATGTGAAATACCTGCTTACATATCATTGAGTACTTTGCACTATTTGGGGTCTATTCATCCTATTTTTTAAAGTTATATCTTCATTGTTTTGAGTTCCAACTGCTTTGCTCTCTCTAAATGTAACTGGTATCACAGTTCTTGTGTTTTCTGTAGGGATTGTCCAATCTAATTATATTTTCATCCATTCTTGATTAGTTAATATTTCATGTTTAACTCCAATGCTTTTAAGCTCAGTAATAACTTTTCCTGTATATTTGTTTCTCATATTGCCCAGAGCATTACATTGCAATAGAAAATGTTGTATGTCTTCATCTCCTTTTTCACACAGCTTACAAGTAGGAGAGATTGCTAATCTGCTGTATTTTGATACACTATTCTGTAACATATATGTTCCTGTTACGAGTTTACATTTAAACTCTGCTCTTTGTATGTCATGTTGGTTGTTATTGGTACATTTCCATATATTATGTGGATTATTAATAGGATCTTGTTGTAATGTTACATATTTAAGAGTGGATTTTGTTTTACACTCTTCAGACCATATTGAGAACCAAAAATGATTAAACGCATCTGTTAATATTCGTTTCCATCTGTATTTAGTTGTTGGATCCTGTAGTATCTCTAAAATGGTTGGTAATTTGTATTTATGAAGGATTTTGTTGATTCTGTTCATGAACGTATTTCTAATTGTAACAGCATCGATTACCTCCCATTCTATTATTTTCTTTTCAACGGTATCTTTTTGTCGGACAATCGTGAGGAATAATGATAGAACATTTCTATCTAATATGGTTTCTATTGGCTCCATTTCGATTAGGAAATATACTGCGGCTGAAGCAGTCCTGTCTGCTAGACACTGGAATAGGTTAGCCATTTTCCTTTGTAGTTTTTCTAGTTCTATTATGTCATTTTTGGAGCATATTTGTACTTCTAATCCTTACAGATACCTAGGTACCACATATGTTTTCCTAATTTGCATTTATTTTTACAAGGTCTCTTTTAGTGTTAAATTCCACAATATTGAGCATTACCTCGACATCGTATCGGTCACCTATTAGGGCGATATCATCGGCGCATGTTGGTGAAGCTACTTGTATACTTTCTATATTTGTTCCGAGCCTGCTACTGGTAATTGCATTTAGAATGGTGTTGTTTTATCTCTTATATAGTAGAGACGATAACTTAATTCCTTAAGATGCGCTGATAGTGTCCGATATTTCGTTGTTCCATTTAATTTTCAGAGTTAAACCTTGATATAATTTTTTGAGTAAAGGCCACATATTTCCTGTTATACCATCATTGTATAATTTGTTTAGGAGTATATCATGACTCACAGTGTCAAAAGCCTTTTCTGCATCTAATGGTACTAATTCTAATGGTGATTTTATTGATTGATGTAATACTGAGCATTCTGTTACTATAAATGCTGCGAACAGGCTAGATGCATTTCCAGTGAAACCCTTTTGAAGGTGATTTTGAGTATATTGAAGATATTTCTCTAATCTATCTTTAATAATGGTTTCAAAAAATTTTGAAAATATGCTTGTAACGACAATGCCTCTATAATTGCCAGGTACTGTTTTATTTTTGTTCTTTTTCAGGACTGGTGTTAGAATTCCGTTTTTTAGACATTGAGGAATTCCTAGTTTAGTAAATATTTGATTGATGAATTCAATAACCTCTGTCGATATTTCCTCCACAGCATATTGGAAATGCTCAGATGATTTACCATTTTTATCAGCTGCTTTGCCAATGTTAAGATTCTTATAGCATCAATTTCTTCTTGAACGGTAGTTGGTTCAATGATCATGCCAGTGTTAAACTCTTCTGCAATGATATCATTTTGGATCCTGGCCAGATTTAGCCGTTCTAGGTCGAAGCCACTTCCTTTCAAATTTGGTGTTCCTAGCCTTTCAAAATGTATGGACCAGGCATTCAAGATATTTTGTCCATCAAACTTTTTATTATCAATAAATAATATGTCTGTATTGGTTGCCATGTTAGATCTCTGTCGCTTAACAAGCTTATGGAAAGTTTTGCTATCATCTTTTTATGCATTCATTATATCATCAATAAGCTTTTCTTTCTGTGATGAATAGGTTTGTCGCTGGTATCGCCTAAGATCAGATTGTTTCTGCTTAAGGGTTTGTTTTTCCACTTGCGAGTCCTCATTACGTCTATTTTTTTTTATTTCCACTTTCAGTGTGCTAATCTTGCTTCTTTCATTGCTGTACTTATTTTGTTATTCCATATTCCACGACTTACTGATTTCAGGGACTTTAATTTTCTATATCTCGGTATTGATCTAGATCCAGCATGATGCATAGCAGATTCTAACTCTTGAATGCGTGTAGCTATATCTGTATTGGGTTTATTTTTATTTTCTTGAAGTTTAAGCACTATCGATGATTGAGAAGAGGGTCTAGGTCGTCTACTGATTTAATACAGCATGTGAAGTCTTTATGTAGATCTTGTATTAGATTCTTTTCCAATGATAACAACCAATGTTCTTGAATAGATATAATTTCAATGGAGCTCAATACGGATTTCAAATAGATAGAATTTCCCTTTATATTTTGGATGTTTAAAGTACCTATTCTGAAGGTATTGTCGTGCTTATCCTCGTCACTGCTGAGGCTCTGCTTGTCTCTAAAAAAGACTGTGGATTTGTTGGATTTTGATTGGATGTAGGAATCTGAGGTATATTGGCAGTAGGTTTTTCAGTGTGAGTTAGCTTGATGTTATCTATCCTTGTAGAATCAGTTAATATTTTGTTGCTGGTTCACATATTTATTCCAGCAAATTTCTGCGCTTGATGAAATGGTGGATCAAAGTCGTCTGTGTTTTGTGCCTGTTGGTTATCAGAGCTTACATGCTCATTGATTGTTTGTACTTGACGGTTAACAGGGTTTACATGCTCTTCGTTATTTTATATTTGATAGCTAGCAGATTTCACTTGCTTTTCCTTATTTTGAACTTGATGGTTAGCAGAGCTTACTTGCTTTTCCACATTTTGTTTCTTATTTATATTATATTGATATCTTCTTGGTATTTGGTTATTGCCATTTTGTTGTTGGATATCCGTGCATTGTAGCTGTCTCACGTCCTTGTTTTGTCTTTGTTTTTATCTGTCACCGTTTTTGTCATGTCTTTGGACTTCGATTTTTGTAGTCATCGCTTTCCTTGTTCCTTCGGTATTCTACTGCCGTTGTTTTAAATCAGGTGATGAATATCTATTGTTATGCTGTTTCAAATGATGATGTTTTTCTGTTGCTACCATTTGTACAAGTGTTCAAGTTGGCTGTTGGGTAGTCGCTGATGGCTGTACGAATGCATCGCGTGTGTTGGTAGGCGGTGTTGCTGCAGCATTTGACCATATAATGTTGGATTTGTCATTTGCAATCTTGGAGCATACTTCCTTGGTGATATGCTGCAGGTCTATAGTACATTTGCGGAATATTTGTATTTGAATTAACGCAATAAGTTTGCTTTTGTCTTTCATTCTCCAATTCCATATACTGTATTTTCGATCTAAGTAGGCTTATTTCCAGGTTGTGTTTCATCTGCAGATTCACTGTATAAATTTTATGCCCATAATCAATTTTCATCTTTTCCATTTGTTCATTCTCCTTTAGTCCTAATAGAGTAATGTCTAAATTTCTACTTGGTGCTAAGTCTATATTGCTGCCATTGTTTGTTAGAGGTGAATTTATACCCAGTTTTTTCGCAAGTATATCAATTGTTGACATGTACTCTGAGTTTAACGTCTCCAGATTGGCTATTCTTGATTTACATTCAGCAAGCTCATGATCAATTTCATATTGGTCATCTCTTTTCTTTATTCGCTTCTGCTTTCCTTTCGCTTCTATAATATTAGGCTGTATTTCGATTTGGGTTTCTACCTTGTTGCCCTTTTCTTGGATTTTACAAGGAGGCATTTTGGTCTTATTTTTTCCAGTTATTGTTGGGCTATGTATCAGGTTAGTATACCCTTGTTGAGCTGGGCTTGTTATTTGTTTTAAAAAGGTTTCATGGTCAGGGTCGTGTATCTGCTGCAAGGATGTACAGTTCGAGCTAACGTCATTTTCTGGTTGCATATTCCCTTCTATATGTTGTAAAATTGGAGAATTATCCTCATATTGGATTGTAGTATCCAGGGTTTTACAGGAGAAGCAAGTGTATCTATCTTTGTTGTCAGTAGTTTGTTCTTTTATCCCTATTATTGTTCTTTTGTTACATATTTTGCATGTGGGATAACTTGTGCTATCATAATCTCTTAAGTGATTTTCTAATTCTACATCGACAAATTCTTCTGCAGTAGAAGCTCGAGTGGTTATAGCTAGTGAGGATGATGTACTTTTGGACAGCTGGCAAGCAATTTTCTACGAGCTATCAATACCATGGTCAATTGCCCCCATAGCACTTGGATTTTGGTTTTTTAGGTCAATTGAGTTGTCCGCTTTTACATTGTTGTTCTTGTTCTTCCCGTTCTGATATGATATAATACAACCCAAACTAGGCATTGCATTATCTGTAGATGCACATGAAGTCTTCATAGGACTATCAATTTGGTTTTTAACATGTGCACATATATTCTTTATCGTGTTATTTATATTGAGGCAGGGCTGATGTTGTTCTAGTAACTGACATGAGTGTTTTAAATCTTCAAGTATAAATGATTGTATCATGTAGCCATTGACATTAATCCTACATGTGGTGTTGTAGATGTTTATTCTAAACAATTGCTGACTTGATTTAGCCATATTAATATTCTTTATTGATAAAGATTCTTCTACTATCCACTGCTGGTCAGTGATATTTCTAATGCTAGCTTGACTAGTTTTAGTATTTAGTTTGTATGTTTTCGTATCTGATTTATCATAGTATTGGTAAATTGACGTTTTCAGCAATTCGTATGCTCTCGCATTGCATGTTATAACAAGTGTCCCTCGTTTGAACTCTATATCACAAATTATTAGCGTCTCTGCTGCCTCTATTTTCTGTCCTATTAGTCCAGTCATTCTATGGTTTGACCTAAAACTAATTGCAACAGAAATGATTTTTACGGGAAAAAATCAAGAAACTGTTGTCGTACATCACATTAAAAATCGCAAAAAATCGAAGTGGGGAAAAGTCGTCAAGTAACGAAAATAAAATGCAACATTCCATCTCCTGAGGTTATGGCATTCATGGCGACCGTAGACACAGAAGAGTTCACAAGGGAGATAATGCATTAAAACAAACAGCAGACGATGCTTCTTATTTTATAGAATTTATTGTTATAAGTAAATGTTTAACATCAAACTTATGAAATTAAAACCTTTTACTTATTATTAAAGCAATACGCATGCTGTGCCTAGGTTAAATGAGTGCAAAATACAAACCATTTGTCTGACATTGCTAATCAACAGTGACAAGCCAAGATGCCGAAAATCCCAGCTCAAGACACAAGTAAAGCTCATATTGTCCAATAATCATGAAAAAATGAATATACAAACACAAAAAGACAACAAGAAACACATATTCTATGCTAAATATTCGCATACTACATATCAACCACTGACGAACGAAAAAAACTATGAACAGCCATTACAGCCATAATACGATCAATATAAATATCGTTGAAAAATGGATTATTGACGATTCACGTCACTGTAGAGTGAATATAATATGAAAATTTGTGAAATAACTTTGTCTGGCAAATGAGGAAAAGTATGGAAGCCAATACAGCAATAAATGACTAATAAAAATTAGGGGTTACCGGACCTTATGATCGTGAAATCAGTCATGTAGAAATCTGCTGGTTTGGTTGAAATGAAAGGGAAGATTTGAGAATTCTAACAAAATTTTAATACATTTTAGTTATATCAGATATATTTCTATATATTGATTAGGTAAATTATTAGCTAATATACTTTGCCTTTGATTTGCATGGAAAAAATGGGTGTCAACAAATTTATTTGTGAATAAATTGCGATGGATCAAGGTATTATGGCGATATACCTTGATTATTTCTATACAAATTATTGATTATTTCTATACAAATTATCTCCACTTCAATAGAAATGAAAGGTATTCCCTATTTGTCATTTACGTACCATTCTTAACTTGATTGATTAATTGATTGATTGATTGGTTTGTTGGTTGGAAGTTTGGTAAGTTGGTTGATGTTGAACACCAAGTTTAGCGATATTTCAGTTAGATCATGGCGTTAACTGTGAAATAGATGATTCCCAAGTAACGACTTTGTTTCCATTCTTTGAAATTTTTCACTCAGTCAAGTTCACGTGACACCAGACAAGTTGTTACATTTACCGAAGAAACCCTTAATCAGCATCTTGACATATGAAATCTATTAAGATATCAAACAAAATAAACGGACACAGATGGGTCATACTATTTTGATATAGCTCACCAAAGATGGTGTTTGAAACAGTACAGATCAAGAGAAAATCATTTTTACATCTTGGTTGGTTTATGTTGGAAACCGGTATTGTCTATTCTGAAGTTGCTCCCCTTTGCATAAGCGTCAAAGTCTGAAAAGTCTGGCAAATTGTCTATTATGGTTATTTCGGAAATCAAAAAGTCGTATAAAATAGAAAAGTCAAGTACAAATAAAACAAATTTCTAAAACAACCCTCTGCTTGTAGATAGAGCATTATGTTAGACACTGTATGTATATACTTGCATTCGTATGTTACAAATGTCTTTGAACCAGATATTTGGCACAATATAAACCAATGCTGTGCAGCAGACCGCTACGTCTTAAATTTCTGTCAATCACCCACTAGAATAATCTTGAGTGAAATTATGTTCCAGTGATATCCAAAAAATGTTGTGGTCTTTCAAGATATTTCGACACAGAGGCTGAGAGATGGGGAATAAATAACATTTCATGTTACAGCTACTACCAAAATATCGAAATTCGTGCATAACTTTTGAGATTATATATGATCTGTAAGTCTTATGAAGATGAAAATTTGAAATGCAATATTTCTTTGATCTTTTCGACATTTTGATAAGTGTATATTGCTAACAAAAAAAATACATGTAGCAAAATATTGAACATTCAAGGTTTGTCTCGTTGAATGGTGGATCCACAGCAAGCAAGCAATTTTTATTCTCATAACCAATTTACAAAGGTATAGAGATGTAGTCAACAACATAACATTAAATATAAAATAAATCATGAAAGAAAGTTGAAAGGTGGAAGAGAGGAATTTAAGGGTTTGACCCATTTACAAAAAAAAACCAAAAAAAAACCCCCAAAAAAAACAAAAAAAAACCCAAAAAACAAAAATCACAACTTGTACAGATATTAGGTAAAATATTGACAGAAGTTTGAAGGAGCTCTACGCAGGAAAGGAAAATAGGTGAAAGTTTATACCGTNATATGTCCTCTGACTGAGAATTGTTGGTAGCTGTAACTTTGTATATGTGGTCTAATGTTAATGTGTTTAGTCATGAATTTGAGGTATTGAAATAAATAAAAGATGAACATGCTGCATTTGAGTTGAGCCATTACCGTATAATTTTAGAGGGTTTAGTCACTATCACATCACAACTACATGTACTTAAATTACAATGGCGTTTAGCAAAAATCAAAAACGTTGACTTTTTTCTTTTATTATAACGCCACAGTGGAAGATTTATTGTATGACAATATTTTTAGGACGACTTCTGACAATTATTGTCATCTCAAAAACTTGAAAATTGCACGAGGTTGCAGACAAGGCGACATTTTCCGCAGAAAGTAATAACATTGAAAGTTAATATCACAGATTGGATTTTCTTATATTTGTTCTTTAAAAATCTTGAAATGATGAGATGGATTAAGATTTTAAAATGACCTAAATATCTAAAATGATACATTCTTCGGCTTAATATATATAAGATTTTAAACATAAACGATAGTGAATGTCTTATTTTGTTGACGTCACAGCAGTACGTGATTGGTAAATTTGTACAGGAAACGTGAGAACGGAGCACAGGGACTTGCTCGTGGTCTAGAAAAAAAACTGTTTACTATCAAATATGAATCTCGAAGAGAGATTCATTTTTTAAATATTAGCATTTTTTTTTTCTAGGCCGGGAGGAAGTCCCTGTGAACGGACTTATTCGATTACCCTGTCATACGGTTTCAAGTTTTAGTGATTTTTCTGAAAAAGGTTAATGTTTTACTCCAATTCCCCTCTAGACATTATATTATAAGAAACTCTTGACGTAGAGAAGAGGCCTCCTAATATTTTAAGTGGTAGTTTTTATTGAATAATTTCTGTTCGAATTTCCATGTTTTTTTCTTTATAAAAAACAATATTGCCCGAACATGATAAACTTCTATTGAAATAATTGAGAATGTTATAATTAAACAACTCTTAGCGTTACTAAAAATTTTTAAAATATACTTGCTTGTGGATTTTGTCTACAATTTCCAGTTCTTCGTGATTTTTCTTTTAAAAACACAACTGTACCAAAAGAATTCAATTTTATATAATTTTTAAAAATATTTTCTCTTACCTTTCACGTGTGGATTTTTTTTCCAATTTTCAGTTTTCTGCGATTTTTCTTTAAAAAAACACATTTTTACCCCGAAAATGTGAAAATTTTATTTGATTTTTTTCACCAAGTATTTATATTTTTATTACTACTCTTTAGTTAAACAAATATTTTTAAAATGTATTTTCTTAGTACTGACCAGTGGATTATTTCAACAATTTCCAGTTTTTCGCGATTTTTCTTCAGAAAAGGATATTTTTACCCCAAAATGGACAATTTCCCATTTGAATATGATGTGCGATTTTTTACATGTTAAAGGCAATACATTAAATAAACAAATAAACATAAAATACTTTCTGTTGCAATTAGTTTGAGGTTTGGTCAAATTTGAGCTAGATTGACTGGACTATATAGCTTTTTTAGGATTTATATTATAGCTCACTTGCTTATTGTTGTGAAGGCTTTTTTCACTTGGGGTAAACGGACTTCTTGGATTTCTAATTCTAGTTGGCCTACTACTTCTAGTAGATACTATATCCATATTTTCTGAGGTCATGATTTCGGGCTTGATACGTTAGCAATGATTTGTTGAGACATACGACAGTTTGATATTTAGATATTTAGTCAAGCGCAGAGAAACCCACACTGACTCTGTATACTCTGTTAATGAGACTCAGTTTTGTTACAAGGCATAAAAGCTACAAAATCACTGGACCCTAACAGACTCTGATATAGCTGATATTAGTTATACGGTGTACAATGATGAGAATGGTTTGAATTGAACTGAAAATCAACGAGGCGAATCAAATAAATGAAATCTGGTGAGAAACTACAGTCTTTGGAATAACATAAAAAGGCTAAAATTACACAGTTTAGAAACCACCAACGCAAATGTTGAGGTTCATTACACTTTTTTGAGCTCTTGTTAAAATGAATTCCAAACTACACATAGAATATAAAATTAAGGAGGAAAATGTCAATAGTTTGTTTTCGTATTAACACACACACAAACACACACAAACAGACACACAGCAAAGACAAAAAAAAAAGCAAAACACTGACCGTTAAAGGATTTTTAGGTAAATATCTTAGTCGTTGTCATTGCTTTTAGAATAAAATGTGCACACGTCCCGGCGGTCGCCGACATGTCGCGAAATAAAAAAAAACAAGAAAACTGAGGTTGTTAGGAAAATATCCGCGTAATTACTACAGTTTAAAAAAATATTAATACATCTTAAAAATGTTCAGTGAACAGGTTACGTTTACATCTTTTATGTATGTTATAAAAGACGAATAAATATTGCATTTACATTTAACTATAAGAATTTTAAGTTTTGAAGACGTCTATGAAATATCATTAAAAGAAAGTGTCAATTTTATTTTTTATGGCTGAATAATATGAGTTTATCATTATTACAGGTATTCATATGAAATGAAAAAAAAGATGTCCTGTTTGCAATAGACATTGTAGTTTTAGTACAATTCTTTTTGTAAAAGTATCTATATAATATCGATTGCTGAGTGTTAATATTTATTATGATAGAAAATTGCAGCACACTTGTATCATTAGCATGTTAAAAACAGAAAATTGTCCTTGTGTAAAATAGCTTTGTGGGCAACTTATTCTCATAATGTCTTCATTATTGGTAACAAAAACAAAAATCTTATCACCTACAGGTAATAGCCATTTATCAGAAACGTATACATCACTATTTTTGTCACGCGTCTGTCATTATTTTTGCTATTAATCCCAGATAAAGCATTGACTTCTCGATAAAGGTGATAGGGTGTTGACAATTCACATGGCAACCAAAATGCACACTTTTTACGATAGGAAGGTATTCTTAAAAGTCATAAGTCTGTTTAGTCTTCTGTAGTAAAAGTGTAAAAGAGAAAAAACAATAATCTTCCTTAAATTTATTGAAAACCTAATATGCACAAATGTCCTTCAAAAAAGTATATTGTTGGGTCTTCAAATGCATAGCAAAACCCAATTCAAACTTCCGAACTTTATAAATTCAGCTTAACATATTTTCTGCAACTAACAATATTTAACTAACAGTAACCCTAGATGCTTTGTTTTGGATCGCTTTATCCTGGATATGGTATGTTGTCTCCTTGAAATTTACCCCATTTCCTTTCTTTTTCACATGAGACCATAACGCATATGTTTACTCCAACTGCAATAATTTTAATGAGCTGTATGGCCATAAGAGTTTGTATTGTGCTCTGCTTGTTTCGGTATCATCACTTATTTTGTTTTTTTGTTTGAGTGTTTGTGTGTGTGATCTCTATAATGCAATGTATTTTGGGATGTTATTTTTATTATTATAATATTTTTTATTTTATTTTTTTTTTATTTATTTATCTATTCATTTATTTGTCTATTTTTTATAGTTGTAGTTGTTTTGATATTCGCATTGAAATGCATTTGTACCACTTAATAAATAAACAAATAATAAATATCAATGCATTTTATTTTGTCTTATCCGATAGTTATTGTACTTTTGGGATGATGTAAGCGGTTCTTTTTCATAATGCATTTGTACCACTTAATAAATAAACAAATAATAAATATCAATGCATTTTATTTTGTCTTATCCGATAGTTATTGTACTTTTGGGATGATGTAAGCGGTTCCTTTTCATACACTTTAACATTCGTGTATATATAATGCTATTTTATGTAATTTGTATTTAAAATTAAAGCTGAGTGTGTTGGTAGATTATTGGAGAATTTTAAGCAACAAGGGAATGAGTCACACTTAATTTGCCTTGAAAGATCAATGAAAATCTTCTTATAAGACAAGACAAGACAAGAATCTTTATCCTCATAAACCAAATAATACAGTGGTATAGAGAAATACACAGTGCTCATGCATGCACGTACATTACACATACATTTTTATATACACTTTATACAATTGAATCCAAGAAATAAACGCCTAGAGAGCAACTGCTGTGTAAATAATCCTAATCAATCTGCACAGTTTTTCCAACTTTATTTTATCGGTGGTGCACAAAACCTTATTGAAATTTAATACATTTGGTCTACTTGTTAAATTTTTACTTAAAAGTCGTTTCCTGCTTTCACAAAAATGTCGACATTCCATAATATAGTGAAACTCATCTCCAATACATCCATTATTGCATGTTGTACACATTCTATTTTCCCTGTCAATATTGTTCCAACGCCCAGTTTCTATCTGCATTTTATGATTTGAAGTTCGGAATTTACATAGTGTAAAAATATCTTTATCTTCTAAAATATTCAAATACTTTTCAAATTCAAAGTTATTCTTAAATAATCTATAATTTAGAGTCTTCGGAGAATTTTGTACTAACGAATGCCATTCCTGCACAAATTGCTCACAAAGTCTGTTCCTCATGACAGCAATGAGCCAGTCCGAATTTTGAAAAGTCTGTTGTAACCAAATATATGAATAGCCAGTCTCGTCAAAAATTTGTTTGACATGTTTTTTGGGGGCCATTTAGGGTGTGACGTTCCTCACTGTGTTGAAAACCGTACTTTGACCCCTAGATTGGGTCGTTTTAACCTGGATATGGGATGTTGTCTCCTTGACATTTACCCCCATTTCCTTTCTTTTTCATATTTATCGAGGAGTTATCAAAATTTTCGTCGAAAAAAAGTTTGAACATAAGCTTATATGAAATATATGGGAGTTTGCTATTTTTTCCAGACAGCAGTCGTGTCCAGTATGATATCATTCGCACTTTGATATTAATTTCTAAAGGAAAAAGACCTAATTCACCATATATCACTTATAGGATATTTACTTATAAATTTCTAAAATAACCAGGAGTTTAGGAAATTTTTTTTATGCCCCCAGATCGAGGATCGGGGGCATATTGTTTTTGTCCTGTCTGTCTGTCTGTCTGTCTGTTTGTCTGTGCGTCCGAAACTTTAACCTTGGCTATAACTTTTGAACTATATAAGGTAGACTTTTGATACTTGGCAAGTGTATAGGTCTAGTCAAGAGGAACATAAATATGCAAAAAAATAGGT
>MJUU01014136.1:50515-61492 GCA_002080025.1 Modiolus philippinarum | reverse complement strand
TTTTTTTTTTTGTAGAAAATTGAAACAGAAGTTAACTGAGCGAACAAAAAGAATACAGGACTTTAAAAGATGGCGGGAAACTGAGCTACTACGACCTTTTCATGGTTGTATCATGAGCAATGTTCATCCTTAATGAATGTGACAGAATAACTTCGACTGAATACAATTTTGTCAGACTGTTCTAAAATTTCACGTATAAAATGGAATTATTTAAAAAAAAAATTAAACTTTTAAATGGATTGAGCCAGAGACGTCCAAAAATCTGTCCGAAATACATAAACATGACTTGAAAACAACATATTTCATATAAATTAAACCTAATTTTAAAGGCCACCTTTCTTCTCATGCCACTTTAACCCCTTTCCAAAGGTGACCTCTAAAATTAAGTTGAACTATATATAATTTTAGTTCAATTTTGCTTTTAGCTTTGATTCTACAATAAGGTAGATTTTTTAAAAAAAGAAAACCGCATAATCCTTCAGTTTTTGGTCACATATATTATTCACTTTTGGGACACAACAGATCCTATCTTTTGCTGTGCGAGATAATGAATTCAATTTCTTGCACTAAAGTCAGCCTAAAATTGCCGGCAAACTGAACTATGTTTTGAACATTAGGGTTTAGTTTTATGCATTTTAAACATTTTTTGAAATTATGGATTTCCTTTGTTTGGGTTCTAGTGCTGCTGATGACGAATTAATTTCCGAAATGGCCATACAGCTCGTTAAAAGTATTGCAGTTGGAGTTGGCATATGTGTTATGGTCTCATGTTCATTTACTCCATATCCTTTCGTAAAATATTTCTTTTTTTTAATTTTCTCAATTGTGATCATAAGTTTATTAAGTTGTATTGTTATTAAGGATGGTCACTCCTCTGGTTTTTGAAAATGTCTCTTACTTTCGGAATTCTATAATTTTATCCATAATTTTGCACACTGATCCCCACTTTTCTTTTCAAAATATGATAGTATTCATCTTCAGTATACTTCTGACAAAATTTGATGAAATTCTTGATATTCGTTAATCGCATTTCAAAGGTTGATTACCTTAATGCAAAGTGAAGGAAAAGTCTGGAGAAATTCGGTTTTCCGCCAAAATTTAAGACGTTTAAATCTCAAAAACGCTGACCTATCAATATTTTTTGCTTAAAATGATGTATGAAATGAAAATATAAATTTTGAATCATTGATATAATAAACTTGAGGAGTGACCATCATTAAATTGTTGTATTCTTTTACGTAACATTATACACGAAAAATGCTACCAAAATTTTCATTCTTTCCAACGCTCTGTCTCACATCCCAGATTTTGTGGACAGCTATGGGTATCTGTTTCCAAGATGACAACAGATATTTCTGTTTGCCACCAACGTTTGTTTTCCTCTACAGGATTTGACTTTACTACCTGAGCTGACATGCTCAACACAGCAAGTGTTTTATAAGAACCAGGAGATGCTTATTCTACCAGTGCACTTGATCTCCCCCATGGTTTTTTTTTATTGGGTCCGTGTTGTTCCTGTTTGTATATGTGTTTGTCTTTATTTTCTTCTCTGTGCCGTGCTCATGATATGCATTTGTTTCTCCGACGTTGCCATTGCCCTTGGATTGTTGGTTTCTCACTTACTTTATGATGCTGCAAAAGGAGCATAATTCCATGAGTGAACAGACGAATTGTGCATGACGACGTTTCTATGTGGATTTTGGTATTCTATATAGCAAAAAATGAGAAAATATCAAACACCAGTACAAGGCAGGAAAATTTCGGACAACCTCGGATAAGATTTCAATTATGTCAGACTCATGTCAGACTCATACAGCAAGCTTCGTCCGAGACTACAAATCTTACCTTTGGGTGTCTTGAGGTTTTCTTGTCTTGCAATTCAAATGATGCTAGATTCTTAATGTTTTCAAGCACTTTTCTTATTTTCTTCAACAATATTTCTATAACATTCAAATTGTCGAAACGCGCATATGCAGAAAATAAATTAACAGTAATTTCGGTATTTTTTTTATTTGAAACATACAAGATAAACACGAGAATTAAAAATGAGACATTACCATTTTGGTCTTTTTTTCATTTCAGATTATATCCAATCAAAGTGAATTGTCTTTACCAACAGATTCAATATGATTAATGTAGGTAAATTTTAATGTTTAAGTGACATACCTGGCCAAAATTAATAACCTGTGGCGTTAAAGTATACAAAAAACCAAGATCAATGATGGCTATGAAGTAAATTTTAAATCAAGATCAATTAAAACCTGTATATTCGAATAAAATTTCTTGACACACGTCTGATAAATTTGACAAAACGTATATATCAACAAAGAGAAGATATGGAGTAAATGCAAATGAGACAAATTCTCTGGAAATACATGATAAACAAGCAATGGGGCAATGCTTGTATTGTTATTCATTTGTGTCACTATGAGGTATACTCATAACTCATAGTAAGCTCAAGACGGCCCATAGCACCATGTTTCCATGTATCTCTTTCGTCATGGTTGTGTGGTTGTTAACAAACAAAACATTACTGCCAAAGAGCTCATACAACTGCTGTCACCCTTTGCCCGACAAAAAGACTACGACATATACAAGTCAATCATCGAGCTCAATTATAAGAAAACCTCGCATAATCAAACAATGAGATTTAAGCAACATAAACAGAATGATAACTAGATTTCGTTGAAATCGGACAAAGTTGAAATTTTGACGTATTTCGGCAGCCATCTTGAAAACGGCGGCCATTTTAAAAATTTTTGTCGATGCATGCACATCTCCTCAAAGTTATCCAACTTTGTGCCAAAAATGAATGAATTCTGTTCAGGCATCTCTGAGAAAATACGCGGACAAAAATCGTTGGAAGAAAGAAAGAAAGAATAACAAGTTATAACTGTATTCGCAAGCGAAACAAAAAAGTCTCCCAAACGAACTCCCATATCGGATTTCTTGGCATTTTAAAACCCCTTTAATAAAAATTGAGCAGGTGTTCCCCTTATAATTTACTGTATACATATACACGATATAGTTCAAATAAAAAAAATAACACAGCGCAGAAAACATGTTTTTCTCAAAATTATAGCTTTTTGGCGTGGTTTCCAAGGCAACCAGATGCTTCATTGTCCATAACAATGAATTTCATACCTTGTTTAAAAAAAAATTGGGCAGGGGTTCCCCTTATAATCTAAATAAAACATATAGCTGTAATGAAAATACAATCATCAATAATAAATGTGGTTTTTTTTTAAATTTCAATTTTTGTATGGTTTCCATGGCAACGGATAATTTTGAAAATTACAGCTTTTTGGCTTGGTTTCCATGGCAACCAAATGATCAATTATCCATAACAATGAATTTCATACCTTGTTTCAAAAAAAAATTGGGCATGGGTTTCTCTTGTTACTTAAATAACACATATAGCTGTAATTAAAATACAATTAGCAATTATAAATGCGTTTTTCTCAAAATTTCAATTTTTTGTATGGTTTCCATAGCAACGGTTCTAATTTTGAAATTTTTAAACCTTTGGGACCCTTTCTTACATGACAAACATATTTTCTATGAAGTTTCATGGAATTACAGTCACTACTTTTCAAGATACAGTGAAAAAAATGGTGAAAAAAAATTCAAAATTCCATTTTCCCATAGGGTTAACATGGAGGACCCCATCCGTATTTGAGCCCCCCTAATGTACCCTTAATGGACCCCAATCTGAAAATTGTTTAGATAATGCACAACTAGATATATGGGTCTAACATCCTATAAAGTTTCAAAGCTCTAGGTCAAAAGGTCTCTGAGATCTACTCTGGACAAGTTCATCCGGACGAGAAGAAAGAAAGAAGAATAACTAGATTTGCAATTGCAAGCTATAGCTAATATCGCCCCTGACAGCCAATTCGATGATTCCAGCTTGTTGGCATTATCAAAATCTACCTAGAAATTAAATTTCGTTGAAATCGGACCAAGTTGAAATTTTTTACGTATTTCGGCGGCCATCATGGAATAGACAGCCATGTTGAAAAGAATTTTCCTCGCATACCCTCCTCCAGATAGTGATCCAACTTTGTACCAAATATGAATTAATTCTGACAAAGCATGATTGAGAAAATTTCATTTTTTGTTAAAACGAACGAATTTCGAATTTTTCGTATTTCGGTAGCCATCTTAGAAATGGCGGCGATTTTGAAAAAAAAAATTACTAGCATGCACCCCTCCAGATTGAATTCTAACTTTGTACCAAATATGAATGAATTCTGTCCAGGCATCATTCAGAAATAAGCCGGACAAAAAGAGGTGGAAGAAAAAAGCGTAATAATAACAAAGAAACGGACCAAAAACAATATGTCGTCCCGACTACGTCTGGGGCGACATAACAAGTTATAACTNTGTTCGCAAGCGAAACACAAAAGTCTCCCAAACGAACTCCCATATTGGATTCCTGGGCATTATTAAACCCACTTTCAAAAAACATTTGAGCAGGGCTTCCCCTTATAACCTTACTAATACATATAGCTGTAATAGAAAACTACTATTTTCTCAAAATTTCAATTTTTTGCTATGGTTCTCATGGTAACCATACTAATTTCCAAAAAAGAAATGCTTTTTAACTTTATTTGACATCACATACAACCTTCCTATGAATTTTGAAGCAGTTAGTGCAAATAGTTTTTGAGTTACAGTGAAAAAATTAAAAATTTCAATTTCCCATAGACTTAACATAGGACGATCCCACCCCTTTTTGAGCCCAAAATGTACCCTTTAATGACCCTCTTTCAAAACATTTTTGTTGATTTCACATTAAGATACATGGGGCTAATCTCCTACAAAATTTGAAAGCTCTAAGTCTAATGGTCTTTGAGATCTGATTCGGACAAATTCATTGCGACGAGAAGAAAAGGAAAGAAGATTAATAACGAGTGATGGTATGTTTGCATGCAAACACAAGTCACCCAAACCAGATTCCATACTCAATTGCTCTTTGAAAGAATGTTGTTGTGTTGTAAATTTATCACCAATGATTGTAATAATGTTTTCGGAGTTTATTGTTTTTTTTATTCTTCATATCAGAATTAGTGTTTAAAATTCATTATGTTTTCGTCTATCAGTGCTAGTAGTGTTTTGATTCGTAGGTTAAACAT
Organism: Modiolus philippinarum; assembly: GCA_002080025.1. Classification (NCBI taxonomy): domain Eukaryota; kingdom Metazoa; phylum Mollusca; class Bivalvia; order Mytilida; family Modiolidae; genus Modiolus; species Modiolus philippinarum. The sequence goes on along the minus strand of MJUU01014136.1, from coordinate 56,354 downwards.
GTTCTTTATTGCGTCAGAAAGGAAGTTGCGTCATAATCTCATTTATTGATCCATCACTGAAACCAATATTCCAAGCTTAATATGCGTATTTATTAATATTTCAACATGAAATAAAGTTTTGTGGTGTGACCTTGACCTTTGACCTTGACCTCATTTTGAAGATCCCGTCTTTCTGGTCGTTTTGTATGTTGAATGTCTTTTTGTATCTTCAACGGTATTTGAGCTATAAGCAAAAAACCTCAAAATCGGACGTCAAAATTGGTTTTTGGTCCATAGGTCGAAAACGGTTGGTCCAATAATTTTCGACCCAATGTAACAAATGTAGATCTTAACAAGACACACAACTTTGCAATTACATGTTTTCAGCTTTCTATTACCGTTTAAGAGTTATAACAAAAACAAGGTCTAGGGTCAAAGTTCAAAATGACCAATGACCTTTGACCTTGGCACTTTAAATGTAACACATATCCCTTAAGTTGAATGGAAAAGGTTCCAGGTTTCTTTCTCTTACCGTTTTCGAGAAATGTTTAAAGATATGACGAAATTTTCAAGGTGCATAACTCGTGAAGCGATGACCAGAGAGTTTCGGTCTAAATGTAATGAATTTCCGTCATGACCAAACAAACATTTTTGTCATTTCATTTAATCATCTATCTTTTACGGTTTCAAAGTTATTCCAATAAGAAGGTTTGAGGTCAAAGATCAAAGTGACCAATGACCGTGGTCATTTTGGAAATTTTTAGACCTTCCTGCACATCTTGGGGTTGGTATCTACAATGGTACCAAGTTTCATAAAGTTTGGTCCACCCATTTCTGAGAAAATCTTTGGACAATGTTTGAAAAATCATTGAGGAATAATAATAATAATAACGAGTGATAATATGTTTGCATGCAAACACAAGTCACCCAAACGAGATTATTCACCAGCCCAGTATTCAGTGCTTCGGTGCTGACCCGAAAGCCGATTCTATTTCGAACCTTACAATATCTAAATTTTTGTAAATTTTGTTGAAAACTAAGGAGTATCTCCCTCATGCAAAGCTCTGTCCTTAGCTGATTTTGGCTTCACATTTAGATCATATTGGTTGTTTGTTCTCTATCATTTTTTAAACCTCTTTGATTTTGTGGTCTTCCAAGCGTTTGGATTTTGTCTGCACTGAAGAGACATGAGTTGTCGAAATGCGCATATGCAGAATTTAAATTCACGGTGACTTCGGTGTTTGGTTGTTGTTCCATACTCAATTGCTGTTTGAAAAAACGCTGTGTTGTATATTTATCACAAATGATTGTAATAATATGTTCTGAAATATTTGTTTTTATTTCTCATGTAAAAATTAGTACCTTAAGCTCATTATGTTTCCTTCTTTCAGTGCTATTAGTACTTTGATTCACAGGTTAAAATATTTCAGGATTGCGTCAGAGAGAAAGTTGCGTTATAATGTTTTCATTATTGATTCATCGATGAAACCAACATTCCAAGCTTAATATGTGTAATTATTGATCCTTCAATATGAAATAAAGTTATAGGGTGTGACCTTGACCTTAGACTTTGACCTCATTTGGAAGAAGGTCCCGTCTTCCTGAACATTTTGTATGTTGAATGTCTTTATGTATCTTCAGTGGTATTTGAGATATAAGCAAAAAACCCCAAAGTCGGACATCAAAATCGGTTTTGGTCCATAGGCCCAAAACGGTTGGTCCAATAAGTTTTGACCCAATGTAACAAATGTAGATGTTAACAAGACACACATTTTTACATTTACATGTTATCAGCTATCTATTACGGTTTATGGGTTAATCCAATGAAAAGGTCTAGGGTCAAAGTTCAAAGTGACCAATGACCTTTGACCTTTGTATTTTTAAAATGTAACACATATCACCTAAGTTGAATGGAAAAGGTTCAAAGTTTCTATCTCTTACCATTTTCGAGAAAAAACATGTTTAAAGATATGATGAAATTTTCAAGGGGCACAACTCATGATCGGTTCATCGTAGAGTTTCGGTCCAGATGTAACAAAGGTCCGTCATGACCTAATAAACATTTTTGTTATACAATTTTTCAGCTATTTTTTACGCTTTTCGAGAAAATTCAATCACACGATTTGAGGTCAAAGTTCAAAGTGACCAATGATGGTGGTCATTTTTGAAATTCAAAAACCTTCTTGCACATCTTGAGATGGTTGTCCACATCGGTCCCAAGTTTGATTAAGTTTGGACCACCCGACTCTGAGAAATTGTTTGGACAAAGTTAATAAAATTCATTGGAGAATAATAATAATGAAAAATAATAAGAAACAGAGTAAACACAATAAGTCACCAAACTTCGTTTGGGTGACTTAATAAGAAACAGAGTAAAAACAATAAGTCACCAAACTTCGTTTGGGTGACTTAATAAAAAGAAACGATGCAAACACAAGAAGTTGCCAAACTTTGTTTGGGCGACTTAATAAGAAACACAGCAAAAACAATAAGTCTCCACAAACTTCGTTTGGGAGACTTAATAAGAATTGAGTAAAAACAATAAGTCTCCCCAAACTTCGTTTGGGAGACTTAATAAGAAACAGAGTAAACACAATAAGTCACCAAACTTCGTTAGGGTGACTTAATAATAAGAAACGGAACAAAAACAATAAGTCTCACAAACTTCGTTTAGGAGACTTAATAATAATAAGAAACGCAACAAAAACAATAAGTCTCCCAACTTTGTTTGGGATGGTGAATAAAAGGATATGGAGTAAATGCACATGAGACAAAGTCTCTACAAATACGTGGTAAAAACAAGCAAAGGAACAACGCTATTATTGTTATTCTTCATCTTGAAGTCACCATGAGGCCTTCAACAATGAGCTTTGCTCATACCTCATAGTAAGTTCAAGACGGCCCCTAGCACCGGTTTAAGCGGAATTCTTTGCTAATTGTCGAGCAACGCTACATCCATGTCTTGATAATAACAAAGAAACGGACCAAAACAATATGTCGTCCCGACTACGTCTGGGGCGACATAATAATAACATTTGGAATTTACAAAAAATAAAAAGCCAAAATTTGAAAGTATGATAGTGTATCCATATGAGATATTTTCTTTAGTACACGTACACTATAACTGACATGTATAGAGAACATATATTTTTTATCTTTAACTGATAATTGGCATAGCTTCACGATAGTTAAGGGGTCTTCTGTAATTCTAATTTTGACTTTTCGTCATTATTTGGCGATTTTTTTCAAGAATATAATTTTTTCAAATTTCGTAAACGTCGATAACAGCATTTCGCACCTCTATCAGAATATAAGGCTAAATAACTACAACTCTGATAAATATGCACATTTTAACATTAATGTTGACCGGGACCGAGGACGTTTGATATTAGACATTCGATATTCATGAATATCAAACTGAATATTAAACGGTAAATTTATACCGTTTAATGTTCATTCGATATTCAATTTTTTGGCTTTATTTCAGAACAATTTACATGAATATCGAACGAATATTAAACGGTAAAAGTTTCTTTCAAATTTATTTATATTTAAATAACAAATATTTAAATAAATAATATTTTTAATATGGACCTTAGTGTCAAATATGAAATGATTATTACATAGATTTTTTTATTTTATATCTTTATCTAGATAACGCAACAAAATCAAACAACAGAAGTTGATGACAGCTTGACAATGTTTCAAATCATTATGGTATCCGGTATATGTGGGATTTCGTTGTTGTTAAATATGTCTCTGGTTATTACCGCTATCATATTTTTAAAAATGGAGTTCCACAATTTATTGGTGATATGCCTTTGCATTTGTGAATGTGTTTTGAACCTGCCATTTGTCTTAGACATTTTATCAAATACAACGTTTCGAACCAACTTAAGCTTGTGTAGAGTTTCAATTTTTATGCTACCATTTGGCTTTATGATGGTATACGGTTTTATTTTGATGCTTTCTTTGGAAAGGTATTTGACTATTAAATCACACAACTTTGGAATAAAACAAAAAATGAATGCACATAAGAAAAAACTGATATCTTTAGCTCCATCTGTGTCGTTCACTTGTTCACTTGTTAATTTTCTAATACCTTCTGAAGAATCGATTACATCATGCCAACCCCACAATTTCTATGGTATATATAGCTATATTTATTATATCTACTGGGGGATATTAGCCTTAATAATGTCATGTTCTATTTTTTGTGTTACTTTGTGCACAGCTTACAATATCTGGAAACTCTTCTTTCGTAATCAAAACAAAGTCAGTGTTCTTACAAAACCAAAAGTTAGACCAGCAGCGTCCGATAGAGAAATGACGTTTTTCGACATATTTCAAACTACCAACCAAGACTGCATATCTAGAGAAAATATGAAAAATGGTAAATCAGCTGAAATGGAAGGAAAACTATCAGAAACAGGACAATCATCTAGATTGTTCACCTTCGTTCACAAGTCCAAGCAGGATTTAGAGTACAAGCTCAGCATGCAGACATCAAATCCTCAAACTTGTCCTAGGAATGATGTTGATGTAATAAGTATCGAGGACATTGATGAAATGGAATTAGACCAAAAAACAAAAAAGGAAATGATGTCTGTTAAATCCCAGAGGATCAACCATGATGAAGTCGAAATAGATTTCATGGACACAACAGAAATTAACTCCAAAGAAATCAATCATGATGAAATCGATATATATTTTATAGACGAAACAGAAGTGAACTCCCTTGAAATCAATCATGATAAAATCGGCATGGAATTCATAGAAGGCACCAATACAATTGATCAAACTACAGCGAATTCATCACTTGCAAAGACAGCTGAAACGTCATTTTCACCAAAATCAAACAAAAAAGAAGACACAGACCTTAATTTGAAGAAACAGCGCAATTTTGCATGGGAGCAAACAGCCTTTGTTACAACAGTCGTGATATCTTTAACAACTTTCATATTCACAACCCCTGTGAACATCAATTTGTTGAAATCTGCAGTTTCAGGTTCTTATCCTTCCGCAGAATTTAACCTATACGCCTTATTTAGTGCCGCTCTTAGCTCAATGATCGATCCGATTCTGTTCGCATACCGTACACCTGAATTAAGACAGAGTCTGAAAAACATGTTTTCAAGGCATTCAAATGGAAACAATAAATGACTACGAAAACCTAATTTTCAAACTTTAAGTTCACTTAGAAAAGAGATACGCAGTTTCGAAAAAATCTTTGCCACTGAAAGAGATAGAAAGAAAAGCAGCGTATTTTTCATCATTCGGGCATCATTTTATACTGATGATATTTTCGGAGCGACATATGAATTAAAAAATTTAACTTGAAGTAATTTAAACAGAGCATTGATGGTTTTGTCATCGTAGCAATCAGTCATATGACATTAAACAGATATCAACATAACATTCCAAATAATTAAATTTTCAAAAAAATAAATATTTGAATATAAAGACAAAAAAAATATGGGATATATGCAGTGTAAAATGTTGTGGAAAGTTGAACTCATTTTAATTATTCGTCACTTTAATATTCTTACTATTTCTTCATAATAAAAAACATGTAAAAACAATCAAACCCTGTTGCAATATTTAATGATACCCTATTTTTACTTTGTAATAAAAGTATGAAAAGAAAATAGACAATTTCAATTTATTTAAATGGATTAAAGCAGAGGATCCCAAATAGCGTGCTTAACATTCAAAACGTCAGATTCATATTATTTTAATATTTTTCTACTGACTTTTATTTAGATCATCACCCCAATTAAGCTTGTTAATGTAAGTGAGAACCGAACCATCAATCCAAAAGCGAACAATCCAAGGACAATGGCAACACCAGAAACAAAAA
>MJUU01014136.1:33653-50458 GCA_002080025.1 Modiolus philippinarum | reverse complement strand
ATAAGACACCCGCCGTGTTGAACATGTTAAATCCGGTAGTAATGTCAAATCCGGTAGAGTTAATGTTTAGGTAAAGGTAAATGTTCAAATAGCAAAAACCGTACCTAAACATTATCCTGAACCGGGACAAAACGTTATGCAGTGTTACTTAAAATAAGACATTTCTTTACATTTTTTCAAGCAGACTTAACATTATCCAATCGAACTACACAGCTTATCCGCGTACTCTTCTTTATTCCTAAACTGTTTGCCGAGAATTCAACTTAATAGTGATGATCATGATAATGAAGGAATGGATTAATAAAAAAATCTGTTGTCGATGTGTTTCTTACAATAATGTAATATTTTTATATAAAAAATGTAATAGTAGTTGCATGTATTGTCAACATAATTGACGATCTAAATTGGTGAGAATTGTTGAAGATTAGGTTATCGCTTTGACAACATAAATGAGGAGCGTCACCTATTGAAAAGATTGCCCAGTAGGAGAACATTTTCGACGAGCCAGCCACAACATTCTGGACATGCATGTAACTTTTCTTATACAAACTAGTACAGGTGAGAAACAACGACAGTTCTTTGAACAAAAAATTAATCATCCATTTGTTTGGTACTGATCAACCCTTTGGCATGAATGTAAAGAAACAGTCTACATTTTGTTCTGTATCATGTTTGTATAGTACAGAAAACAACTGTTTTATTTTCGTTTTTGATAACGTTTAGGAAATGGCACTATTTTTACAGGTAATATCTGTGACACGCCATTATGTCTGCCTTCTCTCGTCACTACACATCTTTCTTCGTATTTCAATAATAGGGTGTTAATAGAAAAGAAAAAAATCAGCATAGGACACGGCTATTCAAAAGGGGAGAAGCTACTCACTATAAATGTTCACAAACATTTCTTAAATTAAGAAATCGCAAGTTTCAAAATAACCCCGGACTGACTACTAGTTTGGTGAATCCCCTAAACGACTAATATTCTATACGTGCAGAGAGAGTTATCAACTAAGTTATAATAATTTACAAAATATCTGTGAATCAAAAGAGTGTGTTTGCCCGTTTTCAAATTCATGCGATATTTTATATCCATTCACGTAGAGTTATTTTTTTACCTGAATAAAATGTTTCTTTTGATAAAGTAGAAAACTGGAAATCATGTGTTGCTTTGAAAAAAAAAGCATCAAGGAAAAGGTGGAGGGGAAAACATTTACTTGTTGTGACCTGTAGAAAATGACAAAACTTCGATTGAAAAATTGTCTTTATATTCCCAATTGATTTCAGTCTTTATATATCTTCATCAAAAGTTGATGTTCAAATGAAAACTAATAGTCCATGGGCTGGAATAACCCCAAGTGCACCCAATATGAACCTCATCCTCATTTTTTATTTATTCTTTATCCCCATTTCAACATTAAATATGTTTTTCATTTTATAATTCTCACAATTGTTTTGGTTTTTTTAATGTCCTTTCTTAACAATTATACATATTAATAATGTATGTCTTGAATTACGGAACTATCACTTTTAAATAGACAAATAAAGCAGATCTTTTCGTTTTCGACACATATATCCCTTTTTTGCCTCATCTTTTCTATGGGGGTTCAAATTCATGAAGAGTTGATATACAATGAAAGTACATAATATTTTCTTTACAACTGGTACAAATTATAGCAATTTTAAAGTAATATTAACTTCCTACATCCACAAAACTCACCCCTACTCAAACAAATTTACTCTAAAATGATATTTTTTTTGTCTATGTTCGCATAAAAATAACCAAAACTTACATATTCCGATGTATATGACAATGTTGCATGAAGTATATTGTGATCCCATATTAAACAGTCATTTGTTGACTTAACCTCAATATTTTGCCCGAAATTGATGGACTTTTTCTACATTTCAGATTTGCCGAAAATCACTGTAAACCCGTTATGCATTGCAAATCTGGAGGATGTATCTGCAGATAAGCCAATTGTTTGTTCTAAGGGATACACAAATTGTCTTAAAACAGTGTTTAGAAAACCAAGGAGTGTGCCATGTGACTCAGAATTCCGAAAATCTAACCCCTAACCCAACAAATTTTCCCTAAAATTGTCATTTTTATTCTTTGTTCGCATTAAAATAACCAGAACACGCAAAAGTGTGATAAATATGACAATGTTGCATGAATAACATGATGTTTAAGCATTTGAACAGTTATTTGTTGACTTAAACTCAACATTTTGTCCGAAATCAATGAAAGTGGGAATTTTCTATTTTTCAGATTTGTCCAAAGTGCACTGGCAATTTGTATTATCAACGGTGGAGGATATATCTGCAAAAATGCCATTTAATTGCTCTGTGCGATACATAAGTTGTCTTAAACAATAGTTAAAAACAAGGAGTGTTTAATGTTACTCTAAATACCGAAAATCTTACCCCTACCCCAACAAAATTCAACCTTAATCATTTATTTCTATATTCGCATAAAAATAACCAGAATTCGCAAATTATGCATTGCATATAGCAACTTTGCAGTGATTTTATCATGATAAGTGTAGGTCCACTTGTCAGATTAAACTCAAGATTTTTTACAAGATTGATGAAAAATAGGAATTTTCAGCATTTCAGACTTGTCTTAACTTCACTTTTAAATAGTTACATGTGACAAATCTAAGGGATTTATTTGCAGATATGCCAATTATTGTTCTAATGGATACATACGTTATGTTAAAACAATGTTTACAAACACTAGGAGTGTTTATTGTGACTCTAAATACCTAAACATTTTCCCCCTACTAAATGAAAATGATGCTTAAAATCCCCCAAAATTGCCTATCTGTACATATATATGAAGAAATCATAGTAATGTTTTACTTTCTTTAAAAACATGCATTTTACATGTAGCAATTTGCAATTTTTACGCCAAAATATAGGGAAAATTGAATATTTTGGACATTTTTCGAGAAAAAAGAAATTTTCCAGCATTTCGGAATTTTACAAAATTCAAAGTTGAATTGTTTTATAACTGTCCATAAACAACGCGCATGATCTTATTTGTTTTTTTTTTTGTTTTTTGTTTTTTTTTTGTTTTTTTTTTTTTTAATTTTTTTGTTTTTTTTTGTATTTTTTACAATTTTTTATGACGTACATATACAATACATAATAATACAGACAAGACAAGCTCATAATTGTTTTACAATATTGTCTTTCTACATATGTATCTTAAATATCTAAAAAATTTTGACCATGTATCTATATGACATTCTAAACTATTGTTATAAACTGCATTTAACCTCTCAATTTGTTCTCTTTGTTTTAATTTAATCTTAAAAATATTTAAAGATAATGGATGTTTTGACTACTTACTACAATGGATATAATATTTGGCAAAAAGTATGATAAAATTGAACAGTTAAAATGGAATATCTCCCATATTAATTTGAATATAATATTATGAACATTCAAGTCAAAATTACAGGTAAAGATTTGTTCTAACCATTCTTTTAGATGTCTCCAAAAAAGTTGGACTTCCCGACATTCCAAAAGGTAATGGACTAAAGAATCTTGTACTTCATGACAAACAGTGCATAAATCACCGTCGCTTAATCCAATCTTTTTCAAAAAAGTGTTAGTAGGCAATATACAGTGTAAGAGTTTGTACTGAAAATTTTGAATCTTTATATCAGAGGTGACTTTTTTGATATTTTCAAAACATAGATAAAAATTAACTTCAGTGTTAGAAAGTGATTTCCATTTTCTTATGCTTGGAATTGTATCTATATCGATTACGATTTGAAATATATTATAAATGTCTTTTGATAAAGACTTCGATTTAGATATTTTTTCTTCCAAAGTAATTGAGTTATTTGTGGCCTCCAAAAAATTAATATTTTTTCTTATTGCTGAAATTATACTAAAATAATTCAGAAAATTTATTCTGATACTATATTCATTAGTAAATTCATGATATGATTTAAATGTATTATTCTCTCTTAAAACAGCTAATATGTTGTATTCCCCTTTCATATAATTTTCTATTCCATAATATTTTGTTTTCTATTTTTACATATGAGTTAAACCAAATAATACTTGTTCTATGAAGGCTGCCATTGTCCTTAAAATTAAGTTCAAAGTAATTAGCTAATACATCTTTCCAAAATATATTATTTAATGTCAGTTCATCAATGTCCTTCTTTGAAAGATCACATTTTAAGATTAAATTTTCTTGAAAATACACATATCTCAGTACTAATAATGTTTTCCACGGACTGTTATAAGAATCGTCTAACAATTTTTTTATCCACTGAAATTTGATGGATTTACAATACGAAAAAATATCCACCATATTTAAACCACCATTACTTAATTTCTGTAAGACAACCTCCCTCCTTATTTTATGAGGTTTATTGTCCCACAAAAATGTGAACATGGTTTTGTCTATATCTTGCAGAAATTTATTTGGAGGACTTGGCAAAACAGACATGATATATGTTAGTTGTGGGATTACCATTCCTTTTTCCAAATAAAGGCAGGTTTCTTTTACCCCACGAAGAAATAATATTTTTGATTACAACTTTTTTGATCTCATAATTCAAATTTACAATTTCTTCGTAATCCCCTGTAGTTGGTAATGTTATACCAAGAATCTTTATCTTATCTAAAATTATTTTCATTCCGGGAGAGAAGTTGTGTGTGAAATTTCCATTCGTGATCGACCAAGTGGAGCAATCTCTGATTTGTCATAATTAACTTTTAGTCCACTTATCACAGAAAATTTGTTCATTAAAGTGACTGTATTTCTGACAGAGTCTTCACTACCATCCAAAAGAATTTGTGTATCATCTGCAAATTGAGAGAGTCTTATCTCCGTTGACTTGTTAATAAAACCTTTTATTTCCTCTGATTTTCTAATTGCCATTCCCAAAATTTCAGCACATAGAATAAACAAAAAGGGGGCAATTGGGCATCCTTGTCTGACACCTCGGGAAATTTGAAAAAAAAATCTGTAGCCCAACCAGTATTTAGGACGCAGGAAGATATATCTGTGAAGAAAAGATCCACCCATTTTTGAAATGATTCCCCAAAATTAAAAAAAGTAAGGCATTTCTTCAAAAATGTCCAACTTATAGTATCGAATGCCTTTTCAAAATCTATTGACATTATTATACACGATTGATTATCTGTTTCAGCGATATCTATCACCTCCAGAAGAGTTTTGATGTTGTCACCTATATACCTACCAGGGACAAAACCACTTTAATTATTGTTTACTATGTTTTCTAATACCTTTTTCAGTCTCATAGCAATACATTTAGACATAATTTTATAGTCTACGCACAATAATGAAGTAGGTCTCCAGTTTTTTTAAAGTTTTGTGTCTTTGTCCTTTTTTGGAAGTAGCGTAATAATACTTTGTTTTTGTGATACAGTCATGGAGTTATTCTCATAACTGTTAATGTAAGCATCGAGTAAATAGGTTTTAATTGTATTCCAAAAAATTTTTATAAAATTCTGTAGGTAATCCGTCTGTGCCAGGAGATTTCCCATTTTTAAAGGATTTTATAATTACATTTATACATTCATCTTCTGATATCATGCCCTCACAAGAGTCTCTTTCCTCGGTTGACAACTTTGGAATATTTCTGTCATCTGGAAAAAATTGAGTCTCGAGATCGACACTGATATCAGAATCTGCACAAGTATATAGTGAACTGTAAAATTTTTTTTGTATATCTAAAATATCTTTGAAGTCAGATTTAACAATGCCAGATTCATCTATCAAGCATAGAATAGACTTGTTAATATAGTTTCTTTTTTCTAAATTAAAGAAATATTTTGTGTTTTGTTCCCCATCCTTTATGTATTGTGCTTTTGAACGCAAAATTGCGCCATCTGTTTTCTTTTTATAATATTCCTTAAGTTCATTTTGTATTGTTAATATCCTATTTTCTATATCTATATGGCTATTGTTGCTGGATTCTTGTAGGACATATAGGTTATTAAGTTCTTTCTCTTTAGATTTAATAGCATCCTCATCTTTCTTTTTAGTTTCATATGAATATTTTATTGCATACCCTCTGATATCACACTAAAGTAATTCCCATAATAAGTTGGGATTTAAATTTTGTCTTTTATATTCTAATCCCTTTTCTTCTACAAGGTTATGTATATATTTTCCTTAAATTTTAAATCCAGTAACAAGGATGTATTTAGCTTATAGAATCCTTTACCTCTTTTGATCTTATGTTTACCAATTCCAGGGAAACAAAGGAATGATCACTCCTATAACCATAGCTTATATCTGTTTTTATTGTTATATTTGATAGTCCCACTGATATTAAAAAATAATCTAGTCTACAGAGAACTTTAGGGGTTTTTTGTCGCCAGGTAAATTTCTTTTCCCCCATATTTGTTACTCTCCATATATCTATAAGATCATTTCTTTCCATAAATTGTTTTAATTTTTCTCGGTTTTTTACATGACTTAATGTATGAGACCCCCCATTTTTATCCTTGCTTTCTATTACAAAGTTCCAGTCCCCGCCGCATATTAAAGGAATATCATTATATTCTTCAATAGTATTACAGAACTCTTCTATTAGGTTAGTAGCATCCGTATTTAAACCATAATAATTTGCTAATAAGATCTTTTCCTCATTAATTTTTATGATACAAATGATAAATTTTCCGTTTTCATCCTTAATAATTTCCTCTATACTGTATTCAAAATTATTTTCGAATAATATCATATCATGATCTTATTTGTGATATATGGGAGTCTCTGTGTATTTTCATGTTTGAAATGACAGTAACTTTGGTATTATGTCATTCATTACCACTAGGCCGATCGATGCCGCTGCTGCTGGACTGTTAGTCCCCGAGGGTATACACCAACCCAGTTAAGACTTTTAAAACTAAAATATAAGAATTTTGAGTGGCATACTATAAAAGTGGCCCTATACTGTCTAGGTTATATTCGTGTTAACAAGTTTAATTTTTAAGTGGGGATATATAGGGACTGAAAAAATCGGTCTGGATCATAAGTGGGGGTGCATGGAAAATGATTTCAGCCCATGGCCTATAATTATTAGAATGAGTTCTTACAAGTATTTAAAAAGTTTTATGATTTGAAATGTTCCTACAATATACATCTTTTGTACTGTTTTAGTCATTACCTTTAAAATATAGAGATTTAAAGAATGACTATCGATCTCCGAAAAAGTAACTAAAGCTTTCAATTCTTAGAATAAATCCTATAAATGCATAAAGTTCATCTAAGCTTATTTGAAAGAACTGTTGATTTTTTACACCAAAACTATAAATACGTTTCTCGTATTTTTTTTAAAGCAATGAGGGATCAAGAGAAACCATTTTCACGACATTTTAGTGCTGACTCTGAAGCTGATTTTATTAGGAAATTTGCAATATCTACATTTAAGAAATAATTACTTGAAATTTAGAATTATTTCCTTCCATGCCTAATTAAGGCTTTTAATCTGAATCTCTTCATAAATGTCTTCTATCATATTTTACAATATTTCGATGCTTTGATTAAAACTGAATAGTTTTTCCCTCAAGCAAAGCTCTGTCCTTAGCTGATTTTGGCTTTCGTTAAACATTCTTTTGATTATATTTTCTCGATCAGCTCTTGTTCAGCTTTTGATGTCGTGATTTCCGATGTTTTGAATTTATTTGCACTGATCAGAAATAAATGGCTAAATACAGAAATTATTTTGTTATTTGTTCAAATGTGCATTTGCAGAAACTAAATTTACGGTAATTTTGGTATTTTGTAATTTATTATCACAGGGTCGATGTTTCTGCTGGTGGACTGTTTGTCCAAAAGGTATTCCCGAAACCACTAGTCAGTACTTCTATGATCAACTGAAAAACGATTTTATCAGGAAACTTGCAATATCTAAATGTTTGAAAATTCTACTTGAAACTTATAAAAAAGGAGTTACTTTCTCCAGAACAAAGCTTTCATTAGCCTTAGATTGTCTTTGCATTTAATTCTTTTTTGCTGGCAAAACTTTGCATAATTAACCTACACTTATAATATGATTTAACGAAGTGCGATAATCAGTAATTAAGCGGGTAGGCTTTCAAATTGGCACAACAAATACATGTTTCATCTAGAATGTATTCTATAACCCTCCGACAAAAGTTATTGTGAAAAATTCTTTTGAAGCAAAAAGTGTTATATGTAAGTATATTTGAATCAAAAATGTGATATTAAGGCACAAATGTAGGCCAAGAGTTTTTCTATCAAATTATGTGACACTTTAGAAATGATGGAAAAAAGCATGCGAACTGCGCAGACTCACAACCAATTATTTTATATATAAATCTGCTCTTTTCTTCATAAATTTGTGTTACCTACTTGCATCGGGTAACATTTTATATTTATATAGTGTAGTTAATCAAATATATTGTCGAACTGTTAAAATTCTGGAGAACTTATGTGATAAAGCCAAATTTATTGGGTTGTTGACAATATATATGTTGGACTCAAATCTGTGTCCTTTCTCTAATCTGTGTCCAATATTTACGTCACAATATCTAAGTTTTCAAAGTATATCCAATGTCGTCTCCATGAGCAAATCTGTGTCCGTTTGGACAACCTCAAATCTATGTCCTTTTTAAGATGTATACGCCGTAATATTCTTTAATTTTTATATCATTTGGGTTAAATCACAAATATCAAATTAAAAAAACTTCTATAGCATTTCAAATCTGATGTCCCTTGTCTTTTCTATCACATTATCGTTTAAAAGTAGCAGCTAAAAGGGGCGAATTTAAGGCATCACAGTAACTTCGGTATTTGAAACTATTTGTATAAATATTACTAGCGAAAATAACATTTTATTATTTATTTCTCTTATTTCAACGATGGCCAACGCTTCTTACATTGATTTCTTGGTATTTTCCACATTAAACCCATGAAAGCCATGTGAAATTTTACGGGGTAATGGAATCCCGCGACTTTTTTTTTAATTTGCGAAATGAAACGCCAGGAAAGCCATGTAAAATTTTACGGAGTAATGAAATCCGATGACTCTTTTTTAATTTGTGAAATAGATTTCCTGGGAATTTTCTAGAACCAATAACATGCTGTAAAAATACCATATTTTATCCCGGATAATTCCGCGAATTGGTTTCTTATAATCTGGATTGCTTTTTGTCCACGTTATTTATACAAAAAACTCAACCCACCACTGAACATCATAGGATATGGGTAGCATTTAAAACATTCAAATAAATTTATATGAATTTCCTCTAACTCGAAAAATTATGTGAACTATTAAACTATAGGAATTAAACCTGGTGAAAAGCCGTGAAAAATATATAATATAAAAATCGAACTATTCTAATGGTTGAATCTTGCATTGCGAAAGCTAAAAACGAACAAATGAAAGGGGGAAAGGCCTTTTCTGCTAATGTGTTTTTGACATTTTCAGCTGGTTGTTAAATGTTTTGAGGAAGTAAATCAGCTGCTTACGGTTTTTAGACCATAATGTTAAATATTTACTTTGTGTTAACTGTTTAGAGGAAAAAAATCATAAATATTTTGTTACTTGTTTAGTGCATGGCTGTTATAATTTACTATTAAAATATTTTGAGAAAATATGAAAATGTTAATCTGCTAATGAAATCCCCAATCTTCATTAAATTCCCCGTGACATTGTTATGTAAGAAAATCTAATGAATTTCATGGAATTTTCACGGCATTAATGATTATTAAGAGCAAATAGCCCACGTATCACAATATATATTTTCAAGAGTTCATCTTGCAGCACTTTGTTACCACATTTTCCATAATATTTCTGCGTAAATATAATCCTCCGATTTTTAAAATAAGTATATTTTATATCAAAAATAAATAAATAACTAAACAACAAATATTCAAATACTGAAAATTTCGTAAAATGATGTAATGTATGCCCTTGGCCAACGGTTTATTCAGAATATGTTTTAATATGATATGCTATTAGTATTTAGCTTCAACGGCTGACAAAAGATGAAGGACATAGTTTTGTGAAAAGGACACAGATCTGCGGGAAAAGGACACAGATTAGCTGGGAAAAGAACCTTCTGTAATATCTGTGACGTCAGTTTTGGACACAGATTTGCGGACGGACACAGATTTGTGACAGGACACAGATTTGAGTCTTACATATATGTTTCATTTCCTCTTAAATTTGCAAAATTTAAAATATTTTTATTATTATTATTATTAATATTATTATTTTGCATAAAAGGACAAAAGTGTATCATGACTCCTGTAAAAATTCCAGGTTATTCGTTTTGCTCAACTTGAAAAAAGACTACACTCGTCTTAATACTCAATACATTGGCAAATTAATATCAAAACAAAAAAGGGAGACAGGCAAAATTCGAAAATTAAAAATAAAGAGAAAAGTAAGTGAGAACCAAACCGTCGGTCTAAAAAGACGAATACAAATTTGGAAAACATTACAAAAACAAAACAAACCAGGTTGTCGGACACAGACAGTTTTTTCATCCCCTGGGCATAATATTTCTCAATATTTTTTTTAAATCAAACTATTGATAGTAGTTATTTTTACAAGAAATAATTGAGAATATATGGTTATTGGGCAGATTAAAAAAAATAGTGGCCTTTGAGACTTTCAGGAAATCTATCAAAATTGGAATCAAATATTTAAAAATCAAATTGATTAAAATATTTGTCCTAAACTAAACGAACTATTAAATATGGTTGCAAGGTAGAATTCCAAACATAAGTGGTCTTTGAGACTTTCAAGAAATATACCAAAACTGGAATCAAATGTTTTTGAAATCCAACATGTCCAATTGACGAAAGTGTTTGTCCGAAATTAAAGAAGCTATTCAACTATGGTTGCTAGGCAGAATTCTAAAAATTAAGTGGTCTTTGAGACTTTCAGGAAATTAACCAAAATTGGAATCAAATATTTTTGAAATCCATTTAGTTAAATTGTTTATCCTAAACTAAACAAATGATTTTAGTATGGTTGCTAGGTAGAATTCCAAAAAATAAGTGGTCGTTGAGACTTGCAGGAAATTTACCATAATTGAAATCAAATATTTTGAAATCCATTTAGTTAAAATGTTTGTCCTGAACTAAACAAATTATTTTAGTACGGTTGCTAGGTAGAATTCCAAAAAATAAGTGGTCTTTGAGACTTTCTAAACTTGGAATCGCATGTTAGAATTCTAATTATTCAAAATCTTATTTTCTATCAAACAATTGCTAACATACATAATTATATGCTCAAATTTAAAAAAAAAATATGAGTTTTTGACACTTTCAGGAAATTTTCCAAAGCTGGAACCGGAATCATAATTCCGACATCTTATTGCAAATCAACAGAGTATATGCAACAATTCTGCATTAAGATTTTATCCCTAAATCTAAATATTTAGGAGGAGTTTGTGTCACATGCCACATGTGTCAAAATCCACATCTTTGGGCCTTTGTCAAAATCATCATCTTGGGCCCCTCGTTTGCACCAAGATAAAGATAAAAAAATCCGAAAGCTTATTGCGCATTTACAGACTACATGCAACAATTCTACAACAAAATTAAATCCATAAATGTAGGAGGAGTTTGTGTCACATGCCACATGTGTAAAAATTTACATCTTTGGCCTCTTGTTTGCATCAAGAGCAATATCACAAATCCGAAAGCTTATTGTGCATCTACAGACTATATGCAACAATTTTTCATCAGAATTAAATTCGTATATCTAAAAATGTAGGATAGTTATGAGTTTGAGTCACAAGAAAAGTGTGACGAACGGACGGAGGGACAGACAGACGGGGTTACAACAATATCCCCTAACTTTCTACGAAAGTGCAGGGATAATAACACTTACATGAAAACAAAAATTTGGCGTATTATCAGGTGCTCTGGAAGCGCGAGCATGAATGCTTTCAATGAGATTTCACGTAAACCCTATTAAACCTGGATGCATGAGTTTTCTCCTAACAAATTGGGGCGCATTTCTTTTCTCAATATAATTTAAATCTTGACTTTGTTTCCATACAAAGCTTGTCATACATTCTTAAATTTTGATTTATTAAAAAGATGTTTGTAAAAATAACAACCGTGGCGTCAATTAACATTTAAATCAAGTGGACAGTTTATTGGAGTACACCAAAGATTATGTGGTGCACACTTTCAGTATTACATGTGAATGGTACCGAATTATATATATTATGTAATAAATTAAAAAAAGGTATAATGTATTATGTATTATGTAATAAATATAAAAAATACAGAGGTTATTGTGAATTTAAATTCTGCATATGCGCATGGCGACAACTTATGTCTCTTCAGTGCACAGATAAAATCTAAACGTTTGGAAGACCATAAACTCAAAGATGTTAAAACATGATACAGAAAAAATACCTAATATGATCTAAATGTAAGCCAAAATCAGCAAAGGACAGAGCTTTGCATGTAAATTATGTATTTTGGGTGTAAATTTATAGAATCTTGATGTGTTATCTTGAAATTTTTAATTTTATTTAAGAATTGAATGCAATATTTTGTAGTTTTTTTTTTTGTTTTTTTTTTGTAGTGTCAAAGCGTGGACCGTAACACATTTTGATGAATCGCACTAGCGCTTCATTTGGAAAATGTACTACGGCCCACGCTTTAACACGATAATATAGCTGCAAAATAATGCATTCAATACTTATAATTACATTCCGTTAATAGAATGCAAGTGTTCACGAGATATTACTAGATGAAAATCGTGAATGATGCAACAATTCATTTTCTAGATTACTCCGCCGTCTTTGTTTACTTTTGCCTTATAACGCAGTTTTTTTAATTGCTAGTGTGCTTTTTCTTTTGATAAATTGATTACATGTTGAATTGTGCTGCTTTTCCATTTTATTTTTATTTGCTTCGGATTTATATCTTGCATGAAACCGATTTCACATACTCTAGAAATGTGCAGGATGTGTATGTTATTTGATTTGCATGAGTGTGATGCTTCTGTGTGTCTTATGTGGAATGTGTTGTTTTGTTTTTGTTTTTGTTGTTTTTTTTTTGTTTGTTTTTTTTTTGTTTGTTCGTTTTTTTTGTGTGTGTGTTTGTCATTTGTGCATGGAAAGACTGTTATGATAGTAGATGTTTCATCTTATATGAAATCGTGATGTCTGTAACATATGTTGTGTAATGCATGTGACCGTCGACTTTAAAAGCTCTTAAGAGGGTATATGTTGTTAGTTTGATTTTTATCGACGTTAAATAAAGCTTTTTGTATTTTGTATTAGTATTTGTCGTTGTCAAGTAGTCACGTGCTGTTGTAGTTTTACTAACTGATAAAACACAGTGACGGAAATGATCGGAAGTACTCGTAGCCAATCAAATACCGTGATTTCCACATGAAGCAGAATGAATGTAATTATATAGTTATGTACTGAAATATTTTTCTCCTGTAAGTAAAACAATTCTACATTTTGTAAAGCAAGAACCATGGCTTGTGGACGTATTATTCACAACATATGCCATCTAAAACAAAGACAAACTTCAAATATACATACAGTGTACATGTAATCATTGTCATATAATGCAGTTTTGATTATTCTTGCTTTTGTTTGTTCACTTGCTATGCCTTGGAGTTAAGATAAGCAAACTGTATGAAAAAAAGGAAATGGGGTAAATGCCAAGGAGACAACATCCCATATCCAGGTTAAAACGATCCAAAACAAAACATCTAGTGTCACCATATGGTCTTCAACACAGTGAGGAACCTCACACCATATAGTAAGCCCTAAATGGCCCCGAAAAGTTAAAAAAGTGAATAAATCAATGGAAACAAACCACATCCAAAACCCAAACATCAAGAAACTAAAATTTTATAAGAAGACAATGACAAGCCAATGACCAACATATTCCTGACTTGGGACAGGCGCCAAAATTGCGATGGGGTTAAACTCGTTATGTCTCAATGTAATTGAAACCTTGGCAAAACAGCATTCATGTATGACATGTATATGTTATTATTCTTCAGTGTGACATTGTAATTATACCACTAGAATACTCAACAGAACAAGAAGTATATTGACCTTACTTGGTAGGAATGGTCACTACCACAGAAAACTTAGGTATAAATGTCATGGCCAGAACAGACAATAACAAGAACTGTCCTGATTCTAGCACCAGAGCAGACATGATTATTCAAAGTCTTCTTCAAGTTAACTTCGAGTTAACTTGGACCTGTTCTTATGACTGCTCTTCAAGAAAACTTGGACGAAAGGTAATGTCTCCACCCCACTGTATTTCTTAATGAATAAGTATGGCATCATCATATTAGTATATGGCTGAAGAAAAGGGGACAACACTTCAAGAAATAAAATAAATCTTTCAAAAAACTATTTTCCGGAAACTGAATATGACCGTTTTGGTCCTTTTACTATGTAGCTGAATATTCTTCTTCTTCATCTTTTAGTGAAGAACAGGAGTAGTCGTCACCGACTGTTTTAAGTTCTGCGAGACTAGGCATGCCAGGCACACACAGCTGCTGTACACATAAAATCCTGTTATCTTACAAATAAAACTATTTACAGTAGGAACTCTTAATTTACTGACTGGCATAGCTAACCTGGTGTTTGAGGTTAGCCCTAAACTCCCCTATGGAGCTGGCCCCTATTATGTAAACTGGCAGCTGTTGCCACTCCCCTACTGTTCTCTGAAAGAAGGCATTTCTGTATATTTCACAATTGGATCTATCTTGGAAAAACCTGTTCTAACCTCTAGTTCGACTGTCACCCGGTCTAAGATATAAATTGCAGTCGATGTCCACTAGTTGATGTTGAATCTTATACATCATAATGAGTCTGCTGGTCTTTCTTCGTTGTTCCAGACTCTGCCATTCAAGTGGTGTTACTTCCGTTCAAGTGATGTTAACATGCTCGTCACACATCCTGGTGTTCTGCTGGTGTAGTCGTTTGTGACAAAGCGAGCAGCTCTTCTTTGTACATTTTCTGAAGTCTGGATCAGGTTTTGGGTGGTGGGATCCCAGACCATTGCTGCATATTCTAGAGTTTGACGTGCATTTGTGAGGTAGCTGGTTTCTCTCACTTGCTTGGTACATTCTCTAAGGTTACGTCTGATAAAACCAAGATATCTGTTCCCTTTGGCAGCTACATTATCAACATGTCTGTCCCAGGATAAGTCGTTGGTAATGGTTACCCCGTGGTATTTACTAGCCTCCTCGACTTCTAATGTATGACCATGTAGTTGGTAGTGTGTGGGTAGAACTGGCTTGGTCTTATTAGGTAAAACTCTGATAACCGTGCACTTTGTTGGATTAAAACTCATCTGCCACTCATTTTCCCATCTTTCCAGGGCACTCAGATCTTGTTGAAATAGGTCACTGTCTTTGGTGTTACTGATTTTCCTGAATAAGATGGTGTCGTCCGCAAATAAATGTGTATCCAAATGTTTGATGTAGTCAGGCATGTCATTTATATAGGCCAATAATAGTAAGGGCCCAATGACAGAGCCTTGCTGAACTCCTGACAGGACTTGGGTTGGTGATGATTCAGCTCCATCTAGGACTACATTTTGGTTTCTGTTTTCTAGAAATGATTTAATCCGTTTGATAGTGTCCTGGTTGATTCCATAATATTCAATTTTGTGTAGTAATCTTGAATGTGGCACTTTGTCAAAGGCTTTTGCAAAGTCTAGCAGGATGATGTCTACTTGTGAACCTGTTGCTAGTCGTTTTGCTATTTCCTGTACTGTAACTATAAGTTGGGTTTCTGTGGATCGCTTTTTTCCGGAAGCAATGCTGAGTGTCGGTAAGTATCTTGTTTGCATCAAAGTGTTTCATTATGTTGCTGTGTATGATGTGTTCCAGTATTTTGCATGAGGTGGATGTTAAGGATACTGGTCTATAATTTCTAGCGATATGTCGTTCTCCTCTCTTGAAGATTGAAGATTGGCCTTTGCTCTTAATATACGACCAAAATTTGTTCATGTTCACCCCATCGCTTACTACTTCTTCCATACATTGTTTTTTATGTGCTTTCCTTGTCTCTCTTTGTACTTCTGTTGTAATCTTTTGTAGCTATCTCGGTCTTTCTTCTTTTTAGTTCGTCTGGCTTTAATATGCGCTTTGTGCTTTTAACTGATCTTTCGCCGGACTTTGGTGTTCATTCATGGATGAATATGCCATGCTCTTGTCATTTTTGTTGGAACTCTTTGGTCTCTTAGGAGAAGTAGGTAGAGCTTATACCTGTCCTTACTGAGGGATAAGTTTTCTAACTGGTGTTTATGTACACGTAACCAATAATAGATGTTTGCTGTCTGGGATACCGGATTGATAATTTGTTCTACTAAGTAAATGTGAAATCCATTTGTTTTTTTTTATAGAAAGGACAGTGTTTGGGTGTGTTATACCTGTCCCTTAATGACTTCCTGCTTTTCTTTATACTTCTGTATAGTCAGCACCAATGAAATCATTAAAATAGTTCGATGAACCATTTTATTTACTCCTATCAATCGTTTAAATTTACTGTCAAAACTGTCATTCAAAATAAGAAAAAGTTCAAAAAGTTATGGATCGTCCTAGAAACTGTTGATTTGGTCATTGGTCAAACACATGTGAATAAAGGAATGCATCTGCGCATGTAGCATCACACTGAAATTTCTATAAATCCAGAAAAACGATAAATTTTGAGGTCCCAACAAAAACAGCTGTTTGTGCTTGCGCATGCGTAA
Organism: Modiolus philippinarum; assembly: GCA_002080025.1. Lineage (NCBI taxonomy): Eukaryota > Metazoa > Mollusca > Bivalvia > Mytilida > Modiolidae > Modiolus > Modiolus philippinarum. The sequence continues at coordinate 33,726 of MJUU01014136.1, read as the reverse complement.
TTATTTTAAAGCTTTTATACTAAAGTAAGTCAGAACCGAACCGTCAATCCGAAACGATCAATCCAAGGACAAT
>MJUU01014136.1:6167-31619 GCA_002080025.1 Modiolus philippinarum | reverse complement strand
TTGTTTTGTTTGTCTCTATTGCCGTTTTTGCCATGTTTTTGGACTTTGGTTTCGGTGGTCATCGCTTCCCTTGTTCCTTCGGTATTCTACTGCCGTTGCTCAAGCGTGTTTGTGTCATTGTTTATTAAATATCCTACCAAAAGTTTTAATTTTTATTTAGACCTGTAATTTATTTTTTGGTAAAGATAGCTTATATTCAAAACTTTGCATATAAAGTAAAATTGAATTCTGGTATCCGTATTTGATCCGAGACTTGCATATTGAAATGAGAAAAATGCACAGATTTCTCGAAATGAGATATTTTGAAGAAAACCAGATTCTTTCAAATTAATTATCATAAGGTCTTGTACAAAAAGCTCATTCCAAAAATTGTTAATCTTTTGAAAGAACCAAGGATTATTCTATAATCAAATAAAAGAATATGGAGTAAATTTACATAAGACAAAGTCTCTACAGATACATGGTAGAACTAAGCAATAGAACAATGTTTTTGTTTTTCTTCTATCCATGTTTTCTTTAATGTAATTCGTCTTTTACACCCCCCTTATGAATATAGGTATCCTGAAAAGATACCTTGACGATTTGTGAAAATGCATTTTAGAAGCGTTTTTCTTGCACACCCCTAAAATATTTGATAAGTTATTCACATGTTTCTTCATGGGCTAAAAGGCAAGTGGGATCTTTCAAACTTAGAAGTGTACGTGATTACGTGAGAGAGCCCAATCCGAACCCTTATCATATATAATGAAATACTGAAGTTACTGTGAATTTAATTTCTGCATTTAGACAACTTATGTCTCTTCTTTGCAGATCGAATCAAAACATTTGGAAATCCGTAAATCGAAATAAGTGTAAAAGCTGATAAAGAAATAATTACCAATAGGATTTAAAAAGGAAAGCTATAATCATGTAAAGACAGAGATATGCATGAGGGCGATACTCCTTTATATAGTTTAAAACAAAATTTCCTTAAATTTAGATATTGCAAGTTTTAAAAATATTACCTTTCATTGTGTTTTGCGCTTTCGTTTTCCATTATATTATTGTTGTATGTTTCAATGAGTATCTATTTACAATTGTATTACAAGGCATGCTATGACAGCACTTCTAAGGAGTCACATTTGATACACCAATTATAGTGCTGATAGATACAATTGATTACTTACATGAATGAATGTTACTGGCAAATCCAGTTATCTTCAAAAACAGTGTCCTCTTCATTTTTAAGATTAAAATAGTTTGTAATGTTTTATTATATAATGTAATATTTTGTAATACAATGTAATGTTTTTAATACAAAAACAGATTTTAGAATACATTATACAATAATGTTACAATGAAAAGTCCAACATGTAAAAATGTTCGTTGACCGCCATCAGTTGTATTGAGACAGAACGGATTCGATGTCATTTGATTCTTGTATTTCTCATACAGTGTTACATACTTATCACTACAATTTGTTGCTTTTAATATTCCAACCATACAGCTACTCATGGTTTTCATTACACTAAAAAATATAATAGATTGTACACAAAGATATCTTTAAACAGTACAAAAAGTTTTTTTTTTTTTTTTTTTTTTTTTTTTTTTTCGTCAATCAATGCAATGTTACCTGAATCAATGCAATGTTAACTAAACGAAAGATGTTTGTTAAATTTGTTTGGTTTTGCACATATTTATGATTTTATGTTATTGTCATTAGTTTATTAAGCTTCATTTTATCCCTGTCTTATTATTCTTTGTAATTGTTTTGTTTGAGTCTTTTTTCTAACCCGATACCGAATGTTTGATAACAGTAATATTTTGGGGAATATAAGACATTTATAAAATTTGCTGAAGTAAAATATCCCGGTAAATCAGGCCATTAGATTAGTTACATTGACAAGGGATATGGGACCGTATCCCCGTGGTAGCAAAATCATAAGTTTTGAAGGTCTTTAAGAGAAAAATTTAGGCAAACAGAATATAATATTATAGTTTTTCCGGCTCCACAGGGGATATGGACTTTTTTTCCCTGTCTGCGTCCTATGACATGAATCAAAGACAGGGATAATGAAACACAGACACTGAATATAAACCTGTATCCCCTGTGGAGCCAAAAAAAACTATCATATTATTTTCTGTTTGCCTTCCGAGCTATAAGGGGTCAAAGACGAATCATAAGGAATGATAAGGGCTAATTTTTATTTTCCCAAATGGCATATAATATACTTTTAATACGACCGCAAAAAAATTGTGGTCGTAAAATGGTATGGTGCTATCGTCGTCGTCGTCGTTGTCGGCGTCTGTAGACACTTTAGTTTTCTGTAACCAGATGATCAATCCTCATGAAATATAAACACAATATTCCTTGGCACAAATGGAAGGATGGGATGTGTTTTTGTTACTGTGGCCCCGACTGTTTTTAAAAAGGGACCAAAAGGGATAATTTGCGTGTTATTGCATATTTTAATGTAGAATCTTTATTTTTAATCAGGTTTTGATGGGATTTTTTTCAGTGTGCTCCTTACGAAATTTCCAATCTGCAGTTTGCCAACGGATTTCACGTGCCATGTACGGTTCCCGATATAAATGAGACCCAAAGGGGTAAATTAAAAAAAAACTTAAATTATTCCCATTTTGATGCATTTTTTTCAATGGATTCCTTATGAAAAATTAACACAACGCTCTCCTATTAGATTTTTTGGTAACTTATTTTCTTTCCTAGCTAGGAAAGGCCGAGCGGGGCCAAAATTGCATATTTGCAGATTACCTACAAAAATAATTCTTCACCGGATTTCTATGGGATTTTTTTTTTCGATTCCTCTTGCTATATGCTTTCGGTAGTGTTTCAATGGATTTGGAGTTGCTCTAACGAGTTCTGAGCTATCAGGAGTCAAAGGGACCAAACCTGCACATTTGCAGATTACTTAAAATTCTTATTTTTGATCAGATTTTGATGGAATTTTGTTCTTTTGATTCTTCTTGATATAAGCTTTTGGCAGTGTTTGAACGGATTTAGCGTAGCTCTTACGGTTTCCAAGCTATAAGGGGTCAAAGCGGCCGGAACTTCAAATTTGCAGATTACCTAAAATTTTTATTTTTGATCAGATTTCGATGGGATTTTTTTTTCTTTTGATTCCTCTTGATATAAGCTTTCAGTTGTGTGCAATGGATTTCGCACAGCTCTTACCGTTTCCGAGGTAGGAATGGTCAAAGAGGAATCATTAGGAATGATAAGGGATATTCTTTCGCCTAGTTTATGTCCAGCTAATTACTGGGGCAAGCCCTTATTGTGTTCATCTAATTATTGTGTCAAGCGCTTTAGTATGTCCCCACTCACTTTAAATTACACTTGTTCAAATTTCAGTGGTGGACATGCTTTCATGCTGCGCTCGGTGTAGCCCTTTATTGTTATTATTGATCATGTAAGTATCATACATTCAAAAGTTTATTAAATTGTAATCAAATTTGAGAAAAGTATCAAAATATTTGAATTTCGCCGTTATTAATCCATTTTGCGGCATATTCAGAAAAAAAAACAACAGGAAACAAAACTGGAAAAATGATGCTGGTTTCAACTCATTAAATTACTTAACGGATACATAGGGAATAATACATGGCAAAATCCGTATCACATGCGGTATCATCCCGAGTTACCAATATCAGCCCGAGGGCCTTTGACCCGAGGGATGATATTGGTTGAGGGATGATACGGCATGTGATACGGATTTTGCCGTGTATTATAAAGTTTATCATATATTTAAACAGAGGACTACTTAATCCCAGAAAGGCAAGAGAAAATGCATGTATGAAGAAAATTTCAAAATGGACGGAAAAGACCGGAGGTGGTTGGAATAAAATCTATCATGTAAAGGAAAAAGGTTTGCTAGATTTTTGAACTGATCCTTGCAAAAATTTTTGTTACTCTCCGCAATTTTTTTTACCCCCAAAAATCTTTTTACCCCCCCCCCCAAAATTACACCCTCAATTTTTTTTTAAAAAGTCAAATTAAAAAAAAACATTTTTTTTAAAGGGTATGATACAGGGTTAGCCATGTGATAAAGGGTGTGTGATAAAGGGTAAGCCATGCGATAAAGGGTATGCGATAAAGGGTATTACGTCATAGTGTGAATTCGAAATGAACGCCATGCACTATATCACATATTCAAAACGTCTGTATTTATCACTAAACATCTGATAAAAGGAATATAACGAGGTAAAAGAAATTCATATCATATACATGTAGATGAAATAAATGTTCTCGTATTTCTACTATGGCTAATAACTTCTAAAATACAATCATTATAGTTAAATGAAACAAACAATATATGTACAGAATTAATAACGGAATGTAAAGCCATTCCCTCTAACATGCAATTTTCATATAATTTTCATGTATAACCCTTACATTTTCAATTAAAAATTTTACGTGATCCACAAATTCTATTTCAAATTCTGATTTAAAAAAAATCTTTAACAGGGAACTACCATGCAGACATCTTCAGCTTTTAACGATAATTTTCTAGTAGAATTTTAAGCATACTAGTTAATGCTTTAAACGGCAATAAATAACCTTATACACTGATACACTTGATTTTTCATAATATATTCATGTATATTTAGCAAAGCGTAAACCTTAATGATCGTGACAAATTAAGAACAGTTAAAATGAGAAAAAAAATCGGTTAAGTGCAAAGTAAATACTATTTAAGACAGAAATGTCTTCGTTTATTTCTTAAGTCTGAAAACCTCTCATGTTTATGTGTCCCCTATTATGCATCTACTTCAGTACTAAAACTATTTAAAATTAAAACCATCTTCACAACTTCATTATATTCTAATGTCAATAGAATTGGTGAAATAAAGCAACGTACAAATACATGCTTACACAATATTATTCGATATATTTGAATCGGGGTAGATATTATATTTCAGTTAATTTTAGCAGCTTTGTCATATTTTTTATCTCATCAGTGATTCTCATCAGCCAGCTTATTAAATAAAGGATACTACAGATACTTCATTATCGGCCTCGTTCCTTGACCTTCATCTTGAAATTTACAACAGAGGTACACTACAAACTAGGATTTATGACAAACGCGATGACTTCACTTTTCCAAAAGTCAACTTCCCTTTCCTTTGTAGCAACATCCCAAAAGCACTGGCATATGGAGTTTACATCTCCCAACTCATTCGCTACTTAAGGGCCTGTTGTCGAAACAGTGACTACCTTGATAGAGCTCGGCTTGCTTACAAATAGGCTACTTAAGCAAGGGTATGTTGCCCATAACTTGAGGTCATCACTACACAAGTTTTACGGTCGACATCAAGATCTTGTGGACCGCTATGGGATATCTGTTTTCCAGATGAAAAATGACAAAATACTGAGGTTACTGTGCATTTAGGTTCTGCATATGCGCATTTCGACAACAAAAAGATCCTTCTATTTGCCACTTAAGTTTGTTTTTCCTCTGCAAGATTTGACTTTACTAGCGGAGTTGACATGTTCAACAAGGCGGATGTCTTATAAGAAGCAGGAGATGCTTACTCTACGGTGCACCTGATCTCACCCATGGTTTTTTTATTGGGTCCGTGTTGTTCATTTTTGTATATATATATGTGTCTTCATTTCCTTTTCTGTGCCGTGCTCATATTATGTCTTTGTTTCTTTGTTTTTCTGACGTTTCCATTGTCCTTTGATTGTTCGTTTCAGACTGACGGTTCGGTTCTCTCTTACTTTACTATCATAAATCTGAATTATGGTATGTAAAATGTTGTATAATTTTAATCTGCACTGAAGTTATATAATTTGTGGAAATGTCTGAAGAATTCAAAGATATTTTGTTCTTTCCTGGTTGATTTTCAAGATTGAATTTATACATGATTTATACATTTAGATATATATATATATAATTGAAGGGAAGCGAAAACACCACTTTAAAAACCTTACTATAAGATACGTGTACGTGCTTTTTATACAGGTATGAATTTTTTTCCAATTACATTTCACATATTTGGTTTGTGTTTTGTTTGTATCGCTTTTGGTTGTTTGTTTGTTTGTTTGTTTTTGTTTGTTTTTTTTTTATTATTTGGGTTTTTGGGTTTTTTTTTTTTATTATGTGTTTTTTTTTTATTATTATTATTATTTGTTTTTTTTTTTTTTTTTGTTTTTTTTTATTTTTATTATTTGTTTTTTTCTTTTTTGTTTTGTTTTTTTTTTGTTCTTTGTCCTTCATTTTTTTCCTTTTTGATTATAAAGTTCTGGTAAAGTTATCAAGAAAATCATGATAGGGTAAATTCATCGTCGTTTAATACCATGATAAATCATATTTTCATCATAATTCAGCCATAGCGAGACTACAAGGGCTACATGTAATATTTAGGCATCAGTTTATTTATTTCATGTATAATAATATCTTTTCCGGTCCATATATGTTTTGATATCAATGATATCTTAATAATAGCACCTGATAAAATGAACTCACATTAATATAAAGATCTGCATATCTTTTTGCGTGGAAGAAATTTCGTCATTACTCAAGCCAAGAGGAAAAAACGTGGAATTCATTACACGACCGAAGTATATCCAGATCTTTAAATTTTATTGCATGTTAGTACCTATATCTTCTGTAAAGTATGCAAAAACGTAGGAAACTTTAAATGCACCCTTTATGGAAGAATTGTAATTCACCAGTTACTGTACTTTTAATTGCATCTTAATATAGATATATAAATACTATACCTGTAACGAGTTGGATACGACTTTTTCAACTTGAGATAGTTAAATTTTCAAATTCGAAATGACGAGGCTTTAAATTGTCGACCCATCAAGGGTCGACAATTCGTATCTCATGAGATACAGTTCTCGAATAAGAACTAGACATAACTATTACCTTATTTTTGTACTGATCCAAAACACATGCTTTTTTGACAAGTGGTGAGAGAAATGTGTTAGATAGTTCGGTCAGATACATGTATATTATACATTTTGTAAATAAAATTACGAAGAATACTTACTCGCAAAGGTCACTGTTTGGGTCTTTCATTCCGTTCAAATAAGGAGTTGTACATCTGTCAAGTACTTCCGTAGGTGTTCCACTTGCTTCAATACATTTTGACATGTTTTTCATCTCGTCCACAACTGTAAATTATGATAAGATAACAAAAAAAAATACCCTGTCCAGATCTTGAAAAGTACACAAAACATACTCCTCCAATGAGGGAACGACCATCTGATTTTTAGGGGGCGGTCGGTTTAGTAAATAAATAATCTAACCTTGATGCCAGTGAAAATAAATATTCTTATCCTACTTGTCATGAAAATAAATAATTTAATTTTGATTTGAAGAATAAATCTTATGTTCTAAATGCAAATAAATAATTTGATGTGACATATGGTGAAAAGAAATAATTTGTTCGAGATTTTCATGGAAATAAAAAAATTTTCTAGGCAAATCCCCCAAGCCTCCCCATGAAAATCAAATGGCCGTCCCCTTGTTAATATGGGTTTTTCGACAGGTCTCGTTGACGCAGATTTAAAAAACAAAGAATCAGAGAAGATCTGCACGCCCGAAAGGAAAAAATTCAAATACACTACAAACCAGTGGACAGAAAACAACGAATCAAAAAATACCGACGTTACTGTTTTGGTTTCTGCAAATGCTTATTTTGACTTTGGCTTTTCATTTAGATCGTATTGGTTATTTGTTCTCTGTCAATCGTAACACTTATTTCGGTTCGTAAAGTTGTCGAAATGGTAGCTGCATAAATTAAATTTACACTAACTTCTTCAGTATTTTGCGGTTCGAAGACTTACGTTTCTTCATTGCAGATTATATCAAAAGATTTTGAAAACAATTGAAAATAACTTTGTTAAATCTGATAGAGAACAAATAACCCAAGATGATCTTAAAGAAAAGCCAAAATAAGTGAAATATAGTATACATCCCGATGAAGTGGATTACGATATTTCTCCAGTTCGGGATAGTTAAATTTTGTGATTTTCAACATGCGAGCTTTAGCGAGCATTTTAAAATCAGAAATTTAACTATCGAGAAATGAGAAATATCATAATCCACGAGCAAACGGAAGGATATATTGTTTCTCCAATGACTTTTACCGTGTTTCAGGTGCATATTCAATGGTTCAGCACGCGGTTGTCGACGTTTGTCGCGCTATCTGAGAGCGTAGTAACGATGACGTCACAGTTGACTTCATGAATTAAATGAAACATTGCGGGAAACATCAAAGAAATTTAACCAACGTGTGGATTAAAAAAAATACGTATTTCTAACCGACTGGATTAACACGCTAAGAACTGGAGAAGAACTTCTCTCTAATCACTAGCAAATTTAACCAACGCCTGACCGGTGTAATAAAAATATTTCTCGTCTCTAGTGAGAGAACAACTCGCGTGGAATTTCCCGTCAAACCTATTCGGAACATCATCCTCGTTGTTTTGCATTATGTCATTGGAGAAACATTTTCTACAACTTAAACACGTTAATTATGAAATTTCTAACATCTTCTTAATTAAATTTTCAAATGTTTAAAATCTCGGCAGGCCTCGTTTTCAAACATTTGCAAAATTTATTTAACTCGATGTTGAAATTTCATAATCAACTTAATTCTCGGTGTAGAAACTACACATCTATTTTCGAGGAAAAAACTCCTTAGTTTCAAGCAAAATTTTCTAAAATTTTGATATTGCTATTTTCCAAATAAAATCGGCTTTCAAGTCAGCACCTAAGTATTTAAATAACAAAGTATACTAAAAACGAAGGAATTATGATTCAAAATTATTATTATTATTATTATTATTATTATTATTATAGTGGTATTATTGATCCATTCGACTTTATATAAAAATTCAAACACAGTAAAAAAAAAAGTCTTCATATGCACTACGTCATACTGTGGTACCAAAGGCAATACATGTACAATTGAAATCACCAATAAAATATGTCGTACTGACATCTACACAAACATTTATATATAATTAGTCAAATATATATCACGATTAAGTTTCAACAATTTGACAAAGGGACAATTTTACTTTGAGTGCTTGCATTTCTTGAATACTTTCTAGTTTCATCATACCATGTACTTAGAGAATATGTACCGCAAATCTTCTATTTGAGAGCTATTTCTTCATTCACATGTCAATGTTTGTTTATTAGACATCCTGTTTTTGTGTGAACTTTGCTCAAACAAAACTCTTTACCTTATAAACCCTTCATTCCTTCCACACAGCATTTTGTTTTTGTAATATATACTAAGCAACACAAGAAATGCACCACTCTTTTAATATTATCTAGCTCCCTAGATATATAAGCCATATCCAACTTTTTATGTATTTTTTAAATTTCAAATGTCCAGAACAAGCAAATTAATTTTTGTCAAAAAAATTGTCATTTTCAAGTCACAGCAACGGTTTCTGTTGAATATGTGAGAAAGCAAAAGTCAGTGAATTGCATTCTCCAGAATGAGCTTCTTTGGAAGTTGTATTGACAAAGGTTACAAAAAGAGTATTTTTTTAATCAAATTTTAAAGATAGGAGCACAAAAGGTTCAAATTTGATCCCTTTCTACAATTTTTTAAATTTAGATAATTTTTTTTTTTTTTTGAGAAAGTTAAATTCAAAATTGCAATACATTTCTTTTTTTTCCAGAGTTTTGACTTTTCGATTATAAGAGATGCAATTTGTGAAAATTTTAAGCTGTTCAAACAGGTATTTATAGAGATATGTGCTGTCTAATTTTAAGGTACATAGAAATGCACGTCAGTGGTGTGTTTCTTTGTTGTTGAGTACATTAGCCATATAGTAATTTGCAAATCCCAACGGCTATTCCAAATATTGTTAGAACTGTTATATCAAGACGAATCGAACCGCAGATAATACATCGAAACAAAAGTGAGGAAAGATGGAATTCAAAAATGTTATAAAGGATATTTATATTATTTACGGATTTTCTGCATAATTTATTAGTTGTTCACAAAAGCTTTAAACCTTTCGGATTGGGTGTCAGTCAAAACTGGACAAGATTTACAAACCGGTGCAAGGTTTCCGTCCTCAACATAATATGAAGTATAAGCAAATCTCATTGTTGACGGCTTCATGTTGACTTCAAGATAAAGAAATACAATAAAAGCGTTGTTCCATAAATTTGTAGAATCTTTGTCTCATGTACATTTGTCCCTTCTCCTTTCATTGTTTATTACAGAAATTGTTTATAAAAATCAAATTAGCGAAGTTACTGGAAATTTAGATTCTGCATATGACCATTTTGTCAGCGTTTGTCATTTCATTACAGATCGAATAAAAACATTTGGAAGGCCATAAACAAAACTTTGTAAAATACTATAGAAGTGACGTCGGATATTGCTGCCTGAAGTTGTAACATTAAAACGACGTCAAAAATGCATAGTGACTTCATTTTTCAGTTTTGCATGTTGTTTGCAATATCTTTTCGGAATGAGATTGTTATTAATGTTTCAAAGTCGATCATGAGAGACGAATTTTATATTCGAAAAAAAAACTTTTGAAATGTATTCAAGTCCGTCGGATACGATATAAACCCACCTGCTACTTCAATTTCAACTGAACTTACAAATTTTTGCATCAGAACTGGGTAATTATGTGTGTATTTGACAACGGAATGGTAGCTAATTACGGACATCCATCGTTCCCGACAGGTTTCAGTGTTTAGTAGGGGATAACACGGGCTCTGGGATCCGGATTTCAACCTTTTTTAACGTGGGGTTCAGGGCTCCAACATTATGGATCCGGGTTCAAACGCTTGGGCTCAAGGCTCCTCTCCAAAGGTTCCGGGGTTCATATACATGGGCTCTGGGGTCTACTCACTGGGCTCCGTGTTCATATACATTTACATGGGCCCGGGCTCTCAGAGAATTGTGAAGCCTTTGTTATTCCCCTAGATTAGAATAAGACAGTATGGCACGGGCACAGACTTTTTACTTTAACGCGAGCTAACTTTTTGGGGTTTTTGTGAAATAAATTTATAATAAGTATAGCTTGATTCATTTTAATTCTGAGGAAGCTGCCAAATACTTAGAAGATTATAAAGCAAACAACAATCTAATTCCGTAGCCAGACTTATATAATTCATATATTTATTTCAATTGTCAGAATAATAGACATTCTTGTTTTTTTTTCTTCGGACAGCCGGTCAAATCGTAAAATTGTCTATTTTCTGGCTTAAACTATCCATACATTTTTTTTCCAAACTGATTTCAAACGACTTTGAATACAACTTTTCCATTTTTGTATTTTTATTTCATAGAATTTGCAATATAGTTGCAAATAACTGACATACGATTATGTTAATTAAGCACGCCGACTGTCCGAACTTTATTGATGATATTGGCATCAATATCTGTTCTTTTTGGCCTTGGAAAACTGAGAGAAAGCTTGTTTTAGGCACAGTTACTTCTACCGCAAGGCCTGTAGCACCCTGTTATTGATTGAGGCTTTTTTTATATTTTAGCTGTAACAAGGACGCCTTGCGGTAGAAGTAACTGTGCTTGCTGCCGAGCTGCCAATACCGAAAAAACATTTTCTAGCACTGTTACTGGGCAACAATACACCATTTATGCGGACTCGAACTGTAAGTCTAAAAACACGGTTTATGTCCTCACATGTCAGTCTTGCAAACTACAGTATGTTGGGGAATCGGGGGACAACTTCAACAAACGATTTAACAATCATCGTTCGTTCAGTGTGAGAGAAAGGGACTGTCCTCTTACCAGGCATTTTTTAAGAACTGGGCACCGGTTTGAGGACATTACATTTTAGATCATTGAATGTAATTCATCTTGGGACAAAGAAGCCCGAAAACTCAGAGAGAGATTTTGGATATACCAGCTCAGATCACTTGAGCCTGATGGACTTAATGAAAAAGACGAGAAACGTTTTAAAAAGTAAATACATTTTTTTTTTTTTTAACATAGATATTTTACATACAAGGGCAAACATATATCATTTTAATAAGTAAACGTTTCTCAGTAGATAATACATCTATTATTGTTATACATTAAAAATATTTGTGGTTAATATGTTTTACATCAAATGAATGATGCACTCATACCAACAAAAATATTTTTCAGATATTTCAAATTTTTAAATGTTCAGCCTCGCCTGACGAAGATTCTTTGTGAATTGATAATTACCGACTAATTTAAGACCTTTTGTTGATATTTCATGAAAATATTTACATTTATTAGTGTGTTTATTACATTATTTAGACAAGCTATAATTTCATTATGTGTAAATGCATCATACTTATCTTTGTGTGATCCACACTCTTTAGATATAAATGTTTGTTGTTATTTATAGACCACTATATATATATATATATATATAATTTGAATGAGGGAGCTATATCCAACGTCACGTCATAGAACCCAAATTTCCAAAAAGATCTAAATGGATAGCCAAGCTAAGGACAGAGCAATATTTAATAAAATTTTGGTATTGCTAGACGAAACGGGCACAATGATCAAGTCAGACCAAATCATTAAAAGTTACCTTCTCTCTGACTACACATCCCTTGGAAACTCTTAGATACTTCATCTTGGGACAACACTTTGACATTTAGCAGTTTGCGCATATAAGAACAGCCCTCTAAATTTGATTTTGAGAAGCAGCTTGGCATTACTGCAATGTTTATTCGACTGAAAAAAAAAATCAAAACACAGAATTCCTACATTTTAAATCATTCTCGACTCGGCTCATTTTTTTAATTAAAAGGTAATGATTTTCATTAACAAAAATTAAAAACTATATATTATTCAATCTTTGATGCTTTTGATGACAACGGCTCTGTTAAAGATTGCATGCTTCAATATAAATGTTAATATTTACTGGAAATTCACAGAAATTGGATCACATTTTCAAATTACAGAGGCATACTTTGTATCAATAGATATGTATGGTAGCTGCATGCAGATGGATTGTCTCCTCGTCGCCAATAAAATAATATTTATATAATAAAGGCATATTTTGCATTCACTAAAGAATTCATTCGCAACAGACAACAACATCTTCAACACAACTTTGAATACACCATTTTAATTACATGGAATATATAATAAACCTTTAAAACAAAAAAAAAGATGCACAGTGCACTGGACAGTTTGATAGTGACTTAATCTCTGTCCTTAGCTGATTTTAGCTTTTCTGTTTAGTTCTTATTGATAATTTGTTCTCTTTCACTCTTTACACATATTTTGGTATATGGATTCCCAATATTTTGATTTTATCTGCACTGAGCAGACATAGATGGTCGAAATGCGCACATGCAGAAGATTTTGAAATTAGTTTAAACTCTCACATTTCTAATATTTGTATTAAAGCTTTTAGACAGCTAAACGTTTTAAAAAGATTAGGTATCTATTTAAATAAATTAGGAAAGTTAACAATATACTACCCCTTATTTTGTCTTATTTTAATTTTTGTCCACTTACATGGCATTTTTGTAGCGAATCAAACACAAATAAAATAGAGAAAATTTAGGAACGTGCAATAAGGTTTATATACCATGACCATAAAAGCACATATGAAGATCTGTTAAGTAAATCTAAACTTTTATCACTAAAGGTAAGAAGATTAAGAACTATAGCTATAGAAGTATATAAAATTTTACAAAAGGATAGCCCTTCTTACTTACATAATCTTGTGAAAATTAAAAATACAAAATATAATTTCAGGTATGACAACATTGCTGAAGTACCATCAGTAAGGACAACAAGGTGCGGGCTCAAATCTTTCCGAAACGCTGCCCCATTATTATGGAACGAGTTGCCAAACCATTTTAGAACTCAGACATCTTTCAATCAATTTAAGAATTTAATTAACTCATGGAATGGCAACTCGTGCCACTGCAATGCTTGCTGCTAATTTTCTTTTTTTAAATTTAGCTTGCATGATTTTAATAGTCTTTAGTGCTTTTTATTTATTTGGCTGAATTCTATTGTGCTTAGCTTTTTAGCTATTATAGTGCTGCTTCTTAATTCATTTGTTTATAGCATGTTCTATAGGTTTTATGTTTTATTTGTGCTTGCTTTTACATAAATATGCCTTTATTTTAATGCATGCTTTGTGTATGTCTATGTATTGTGTATTTAATGTGTGATTGTTATTTGTCGGTTTCAAAAGCTCATAAGAGCTTATGTTTTAATGTTATGTATTGTACCGACGTTAAATAAAGCTTTTTTTATTTGTTTTGTATTTGTATTGACTAAATACCGAAGGTACTTTGAATTTAAATTCTGCATATGCGCCTTTCGACAATTTATGTCTCTTCAGTGCAAATAAAATCTAAACGTTTGGAAGACCATAAACTCAAAGATGTTTAAAAACTGATACAGAAAAAAACAATATGATCTAAATGTAAAGCCAAAATCAACTAAGGACAGAGCTTTGCATGAGGGAGACACTCCTTATTTTTCAACAAAATTTACACAAAATTAAGATATTTTAATGTTCCAAATAAAATAGGCTTTCAGGTCAGCACCGAAGTACTGACTACTGGGCTGATGAATACGCATATTTTAAATTTAAGAAAATTTAAGAAACCATTTTATTTTGTCAATAGGGTCTGTAAGTCTCGTTATGTGACACAGAGATTTCACGATAAAATTGCAATTTGAAAACGTTTCCCGCAAAAATATGACGTTGCTAGATTATGACGTTCAATTTTTTGCTTTAAACGTCATATGTTTTTGTTTAAAATGCAACTTCCGGGTACAAGTTATGGTCCCAGAAGTTCCAAAATGGAACGAGACTTACAGACCCTATTACTCAAGGAAACTTCACACAAGAATTACTTAAAGCAGCTTCGAAAACCACAATTTCTACAAATATGCACAATGCACACTCGGGTATGGCCGAAAGAATTAATAAAATTTGAATTTATCAATTTTGTTTACAATAAATAATAACGGTAAGGTAAAAACGTCCAGTGTGCTGAAACATTTACATATGATCTTAGGTAAAAACAAATAGTCATACATGTATGTCACTGTGCTGGTTTTTTAAATTACATTTCTTTTCAATTTCCTTTGATTGTTACTCTATAATGTGTTAAAGAAATGATGAGAATTAAATAAAAAAAACTTTCTTAATTATTTTTTATTACGATGTATATAATAACAATATAAAATGGAGTTGGGAATCCTATTATGATCACAAGATTGGGGATTGGGGAAACAATGTGCAAGAATTCATATTGCCGTGCAGTGAATTGCGGCCATGATATTTAAAACATCTTACCAGAAATGACGTACTTCGTTATGGATTAGATATATGCTGTGTCAAAACAAAAGAATACAAGACATCTTACCTACAAAGAAAGTCGAAATACCCATCGGTAGTAAAGTTTGGGTTTTCGAATTCTTTCTGCATGCCTGTACATGCCATGAAATTACAGCAGTCTGTACAATTGTCGTCGATTTTGGTTATTGACGAACCTGATGAGGTGCATGAGTAAAGGTGAAACAAGCAAAATCCAAACAGAACTGAAAAAGAAGAAAATAACACGTGAACAAAATGTTGAAAATATAAGAGTAAAAGAAGTTTATTTGCAGAATATTAATGCTCTAGCAACTGAAGTAGATTTGAAGAATACCGGTATTCAAGTCCGGCTATCCCGAGTTCCTATCGTTATTTATTGTCTCTTGTCTTCATTATTGTTTTTCTAGTGCAGTTTGCTTGTAAACTATGGCATGTGGTTGTAGTTCCCAGCCATTTTAGGTGTTTACTGTTATCCTGTTTTTTTGTAATTGATGCTCTGTTCGAAACGAACCATCACAGTAATTAAGTTTAAAGTGATTATATATATATATATATATATATATATATATATATATATATAGAGAGAGAGAGAGAGAGAGAGAGAGAGAGAGAGAGAGCAACATGCACGATATATCATCATGATACGATAGTAACTCGACGTATTCATTTGAATTTCAATAATTAACTTTACATATTTATAGGACCCGTTGTTTATCAAACGGTTATCAGAATTATGACAGGGTAAGACCTTTGGTTTATCAAACGCTTATCAGAATTATGACACAGTAGAACCCGTGGTTTATCGAACGGTTATCAGAATTATGACAGGGTAAGACCCGTGGTTCATTAAACGGTTATCAGAGTAATGAAATTATGACACAGTAGAACCCGTGGTTTATTAAACGGTTATCAGAATTATGACACCGTAGAACCCGTGGTTTATCAAACGGTTATCAGAATTATGACACAGTAGAACCCGTGGTTTATCAAACGTTTATCAGAATTATGACACAATAGAACCCGTTTATCAGAATTATGACACAGTAGAACCTGTGGTTTATCAAACGTTTATCAGAATTATGACACAGTAGAACCCGTGGTTTATCAAACGTTCATCAGAATTATGACACAGAAAACCCCGTGATTTATCAAACGGTTATCACTTCAACATGTTCAACTAAATAGGATAATTTTGATATTCAAATTAGTTCCGTCCTATTACATCGTATTAGGATCTTTTATGTATCGGGTACATGAAACAAGAGTAAAATTCAGAGAATACAAAGCAATACGGCAAAACAAAATTCACATTTAAATGCCCTTTATTTGATATTTTGGTGTTTAAGATTTTAATATTACCGTTTCAACAGATCATAATGTGATCATATAACTGTACATTTTGTGCTTTCTTCTGACGCTTTCAATTCGTCAGGCAGAGATTTTTATCCTGTAAAGAAACCTTGCACATATTCCGATCGAGTTATATAATGCAATGAATGGGAAAAATTCATTTCAGTTTATTTTAATCAAACAGAGCAAGAAAAAAATGGTTGAAAAGGGCTAACTTGGTGTAACGCTAAATGTTCTGTAACTATAGTTGAACTCAATTCCTACAAAAAAGTACGATTCTTAGATTTCCAACAGACTATTCTTAAGAAACATTCATACATTTTCTTGGTAGCCCAATAGGATAACTTGGATTAGAAAAGTATAGAAATGGTATTAAGGTTTAGATGAATAAATAGGGAAAAACAAAAAAAGCAAAACAAAACAAACAAAAAACAAACAAACAAAAAACAAAAACAAAACAATCAAAGCAAACAAAAAACAAAGCAACATTATTGTACAATATGTTTCTTTTTCTGTTACAGTTAACTCATACTAATGTCAACAAGAGTTTTTGAATGAAATCTATCTCGAGAACTTCATTTAGTTCTATCCCAAGTTTAAACCTTTTAAAAATGATCTAATTATACCACTACTTTCCTATTGATTGTACAAGAAAATTTGTAATAATTTTAATCCTTTTAACTTTATTCATATACTTTTAGTTAATGATAAAAAGTGTTAACTGATAAATCGCCTAAATCATTGTTTGCTTTCTATATTATGTTATCTCCAAGGAATGGCATATTTTGTAATTGCTGATATCTTTTTGACAAGTCATCAATTGGTAGTTGATTATGCAGGGTGTCATCTTTTCCAATGGATCAAATATTACAGTATTTGTTAATAGCGAAATAAACCTTATAAAATATAACATACACGTATGTTCCCGAAAAAAGAAATACATGTATAATGTCAAATTGTTTAAAATATTTCCTATTTTCTGTTAGGCGGAACAAATATACGTATACAAGGGCACTGGAATGGGATAGATATATAACCAATATTTCATAACCTTTGAACAATTTTTCACACTTTCGAAACCATGTAAGCTAAGTATAATAAAAAATATCGGATTTGCTGTTAATTTAGTTTCTACAGATGCGAATTTCGACAACTTAATTTTCTTCGGTGCAGATCAAGTCAAAACATTTGGAAATCCATATACCAGCATATTTCAGTGTAACAGTTGACAGAGAATAAATTACCAATACGATCTAAAAAGAAAAGTTAAAAATCAGCAAAGGACAGAGCTATGCTAGAGGGAGATACTCCTTAGTTTTGATCACAATTTTGTTAAATTTGGATATTGTCTGTTTCCAAATAAAATCAGATAATCGGTCCAGCAGAGAAGTGCAGACTACTGGGTTGGTGAATATCGCCGGGGGTTAACGATATAGGCCCGTAATAAATAACAATTAAAAACCGAAGTTACTGTTAATTTAGTTTTTACAGATGCGAATTTCGACAACTTGTGTCTCTTCAAATAAAAACATCTGGAAATCCATGTACAAAAATACGTGTAAAAGCTGACAGAGAACAAATTAAACAATAGTGTGTAAATTTGGAAAAAAAGCCAAAATTAGCTAAGGACAGAGCTATTCGAGTTGGAGATATTCCTTAGTTTTGAACAAAATTCTGTTAAATTTAGATATTAGGAAAAATGAAAGGATATTGAGTGAATGTACATGTGACAAAAACGCACACGATACATAGAAAACTCCAGTTTATCAAGGACAGGGCTTTTATTCCTGTCTACATCTTGATGTCGCCCGAGGGTCCTCAACTAGAGGTGAACAATATTCACCCCCTCAAGCGGGATCAAGAAGGCCTCTAGCGTGCACTTAAGCGGTATTCTTGACAAAAATTATATCAAGGGGACTCCCTTGCTTCGAGATAAAATCGATAATTGGATTAATTTTAACGACAATGGATACTTTGATGCATATGTTGTTTGATATGTAGGTGAAAATATATTTCTACTATTCATGAAAAATTTTCTGAACTTTTGTGCAACCAAACATCGCATGTACCAAAAGTCCATGATTTTAAAATGGAACGAAAAAATATATGTTAGATTTTAAAAGATACACAAGGTTAATTACACTGTTCTTCTTCGTTCGATGAAATCATATCAATATATTTATTAATTCAGAATTTTTATTTCTTTTCATTTTCTTGACGTTAGTCCAAACAATTGAGTTAAATAAAAAATCTGGGTTTTTTTCGTCAAACAAAAAAAGCATTTAAAAGTCCATACCTGTTGTATAAATAAGTCCTCCCATCTTTATAGATCAAACTGAATTGGGTTATCATGAAGTGTACGTAGCTTATTAAATGAGATATTGACTACTCATTGTTTGTCTTTAGATTTGATATATTTTGCCCTCCAAGGAATGTGATATTTCGTAATGTGTGATATCTTTTACACATCTCAATCTTTATACACCCATTTTTAATTTAAGGGTGCTTGAGCGTGGGAGGGTTTAGATTAATTTGATTTATATTTCACTTTAACCATCGTACGAGATTTTTTTTCAAAATATTGTGCACCCCTTTACTTTACAATATGATATATATTAAATAACAACAACATTTATAATAATAATAAAAGATTTTAAAAATGTATTTAATTCACAAAAAAGCAAATAGGATTGGACACAAGTTCATCAAACTTATGAAGTCCTCTCCTATAATATATGTATAAAAATGTATGTTACGTTAATATATTTGGCATGCATATGACATTATAAAATAACGGCCCCGGAAGAGGCGAAAATTCCAAATTGTCTTTTTCCTTCGGGCTTAGGATATTCAATGATTTCACGGGCCGTATCCGTTTTACTGAACTGAACAAAAATTGGAAATATTTATCAACAGACGTTGCAACTTTCTGGGTTTATTTACGGGTGTATAAAAGGGTTATTCCATGGACGTTGCAACTTACAGGGGTTATTCACCGTTGGATAATAGGGTTATTCCATGGACATTGTAATTGTCTGGGGTTATTCACCTGTGAATTATAGAGTTATTCACAGCTAGCAACAATTAACAACGAAAATATCCAAATTATTTCATGTCATGTGGCTATGTCTCAACAAATAGATTATGTAAGGTATAATAATTTGGAATATTCATCTCTTTCGAGGTTGTTAATTGTATAAAATCAAAAATTATATCAATACATGAATGAGAGAAGAAACCAATAAAAGAAAATGCGCGCATGGCAAACATGACTTTTTTTTTGTAATGTTTATCAGCAAAATAAGCCATCTTAACAAAGGTCTGTACAGTTCTGAAGGCAGTGCGGTAACTTTTGGCTTTTTTGCTCTTTAGAATCTCATCTAGAGATGTCCTTATTATATAGATTTTTATTTTACTGTTGTTTTTATTTATCTTATTTTTTTTTATTCTACTGTCAAACAAACAATATTCCTATATTTATGATGCTCTAATATAATGTTGCTTTTTAGCTTTTTTGTAATTCGGATCATCTCTTTTACCCACCATTTTTTTAAATGCCTGTCCGAAGTCAGGACCATTGCGTTCGACAATTTCGCCGATGGTTTCCACCTGATTTGTCTTTTTGTCCCATGGACTTCGGCTTTTAACCGCTCTGATCGGTAATTTTGTTATTACCCCCATTTAGTAATGAATTATCATTTGTCCTTATTGTGTATGTTAAAATTTATATTTTGAAGTTATCTTTCGTTTACCGTAAAACATCGTATTAACGACCAGATCGTGTGGCTCTTGACAACAATACATGTATATTTCATTTCTACAATTATATTAATTAATTGTTTTCCTGATGAGAGATTTTTCTTTTCTTTCTTCTCCCAACAATATTGGCTAAATGGAAAGAGGTACAGCGATCACATTTGACGTAGTTGTTGAGCATTGGTGATAGATGTGTCATTCACCGTCTTGGATCATCAAGTTATTTTGGAAGGGAGTTATTTGCGGAAATGCTCTAAACATGTTTTTGTGAGATAATTCTTAACGCGCAAGAGCTAGGTTATGAAGTGTAATGGGAAAAAAATCGTTGGAAGTTGACGGATATTGAAGACATAACGTGTGACTCTTCAAGTGAACGTTTTTTTTTTGTTTTTTTTTTATTATTTATTTTTTTATTTATTTTTTTTTTTATTTATTTATTTTTTTTTATTCTATTTTTTTTTTAGTTTCTTAAATCTAATGCCGGCTTTTGATTAGTGAATAAAGTGGAAATGTCTGAATCATAAGTTATTCTTATCAATTGCGTAATTTAAACAGTAGAAATAGACAAAGTATAGCTGTTGCATAAAGTAATGACACGTAATTAGTATCTGATACTTTAATGTATACATGTGTTTTAAATGGTTTTAAATGGTTGTCAATTTTAATTTAGTTATTAACATTTAATTATAAATGGGTTATATCTATATACTATGTTTATCATAGGTGATAGATGATTAGATGACATTTTAATTAAATGTTAGAGCAATCTTATCTCTTTGTAAGTTTAACATCTTTTCTAGAAACTTTTTGATATAAATTGATATACACAGATGCTTTTCAGAGCAACAGCATTAATTCTTAGTACGAAAACATCAAAGGTATAAAAAAGGGAATTCAAATATTCTTTCTTCTGATACTTAGTCCCCATTCATCAGCCGAGTCAGGACTCGATCAGAATGACCCTGTGAATACGAACTATATTTAGAAACACAATTGTCTCCAAAATTGAAAGCAACTCTGCAGCCCTAACAGATGTAGCTGATTAAATGTGATAAAGAAAACATGTATCTTTTTAAAGCCTTTTCAAGACCAACTGTTATGGGTCGATGGACTAAAAACTCAGTCTTGATGTATCATGAAAGTTTTATGCTGATAGCTTTCTTTGAAGATAAAAAGGACTTTCCATTCAAAAAATGTTATGTAGGACTTGACCTTTGAATGAGGTCAAGGTCAAAGTCACAGCCAACAATTGTACATGGCGTTTAAATCAACAAAAATAAATGGTTTGTTTCCATTGATTTATCCACTATTTTACCCTTTTGGGGCCATTTAGGGCTTGCTATATAGTGTGAGGATCCTCTCAGTGTTGAGGACCGTACGGTGACCCCAATATGCTTTGTTTTGGGTCGTTTTAACCTGGATATGGAATGTTGTCTCCTTGACATTTACCCCATTTCCTTTCTTTTTCATATGAAGCTTAGAATGTTAGTTTAATCATTAAAATGATAGTTTTAGAAAAAAAAGTCAGTTTATTAGGACAATCAATAATGAGGACATAATGACGCAACATTGGGAAATACCTTGGAACAATTGACCTTCTAGTTCATAAAGTGCACTCCACAAATGGGGGTCTGACGGTCATTCTAAAGTAGAACCTTGCATTATATAAGAGGTCGAATGAGTGTTTTTATTTATTTCTAGACACTAGAACATAGTCTAACTTAAACTTTATTTGTGTCGACATCTGCGTAATTTATGCTGAAACCGGTGCTTCGGGTCAGTATTGCAAACAAGACTTTTTTTCTTAATTAAGTAAATGTAATTTATTAATCAGCAAAAAAAGTTTGATCCTGATATAGGTCTGCACACTTCTGATGGTTGTCCGGTAACCTTTGACTTTTTCGCTCTCTTGAATCTCATCTAGAGATTTTTTACTACAAAATTGCCATTCGTCCTTATTGTCCTTATTGTGAACAATCAAGGGATAGGGGTAAATGTGCATGGGACAAAATTCCTATAATTATACGTACAATTAAGCAAATGTAACAACGCTTTTATTGTTGTTCTTCATTTTGAAGTCACCATTTATCAACAAAGACCAAAAACTTCTACCTAATAGTAAGTAAAAGACGGCCCCTAGCACCGTTTTGAACGGAATTCACTTGCTAAATGATGAACATCCATGTATTCAATTTGTCATTGATGCCGGGTCGTCCACAAGCATATCATATCGGGCAAAGTACTCTTACAAACACTTTCATTCGTTTCCCACCAAAGAGACCAATAGACAAAACAATATATATCACGAGGCACTCATCGAGTTGATTGTAAAAAAACACTTAGCGAGTTAAAAAGAAAACTTGTTTATGTTAAAATTTAGAGTTTTCCTTTCGATTGCCGTAAAATATGGTGACAATAACCAGGCCGGTCGGCTGTTAATAATAACATATTTCATATGTACAATTCCGTTAGTTCATAAAGTGGAATACTCAAGTGGAGAGCGTGACGGTCATTCTAAAGCAGTATCCTTCATTTCACGAAAATCGATACTGACTGCGACAAAGACAAATAGGGAAAATCTAAAAAGTAAAAAATTATCAATAAGTAATAAAATTGCCATTAATGTCTTCAATATTTTAAGCTTTTTAACAGTTCAAAATAATGATTACCTTCTAGCATTTTTACTCAAATGCCCTCAATATTTGTATATAAGAGTGACCTTTGAGGGTAGGAAAGTGGGTTCTCAACTTCTGATTCAGGAATCTCAAGAATAAGATTTCAAATCCAGAATTCTCCAGAAATTGTTCTCAGTTAATACATATCCCAGATCCCATTAAGGTTAATCACGACTTCCGGTTTAGATATATGGCTGATCCAAGCGTCCCAAAAAAGGTTCTAACCTCACTTACATTTGTTTAGTTTCTAAGATTTTCGTTTTAATTTTTCTGCTTTAATTTCATTCAGTTTTGTAGTGGTTTGAAGTGCAGTATGTAAATTGAGATATTTAGCCCCGTAGCATAGCAAACTTAAATAATGCAAAAGCTATCGTGACTTTATTTTTTCTGAATCTCATGTCATTACCTCTGTTTAATTCATTGTGCAAATTATAACTAAATTGTTTGAGGTCCGCCCCTCCACTCCCATTACAGAAAAATGCAAATTTGTCAATGCAAGATTAAAGTGGGATTTCCGAAAAAGAATACCAAACATGTACATAACTCCAGACATATTAATTTTCAATCGTGGCATTTATTACTGATGTTTGTCTCTAAAGAGTTAACTTGTTACTTTTACATTTTATTAAAAAAAAACCCAAATAAATTCAGTAAAGGTTTCTCACAGCATGTGTTACCAAAGCTATCCCCCCCGCACCTGAATCGGTTCCAGGAGCTCTGTCTGCAGAGCTGCCAATCGCGTCCCCGGGTAATGGTAAGAGGAATATCCTGTCCTTGCAAGGTACTTTAACCTAGTCAGGTCATAATACGGAAAGCAAGGCCACAAACCCTTGTAGATGAACAATTTGGAGAAACGCCCCGCTCCATCCTACAAAACAAACGTCTATAATTTTTTAAAGACACTAAACTCACTGGGATCGTCTAGAGGCTAAATGTCCTGCCCCTACCCATTTCTGCCTCTTTTCAGCCAAAACACGTTGCCCCTTCCACATTACTTTTATTTATTTCTTCTTTTAATTATAATTTTTTGAACTGATTAACTCGTTCTCGTCCTTTTACGGCTAAAATATTGCTCATCGGACGTAAAATTCTATTAATCAATTAATTAACGAAAGCTATACTGAAATGTTAATTCGAATTGGAACAAAATTACGACTCGTAGCCATATGTTCTCAGTCGCATAAGAAACTGTTACAACATGCATACAAATGATCAACTTTGGACATTACGGATTTCAACAGCAGAGAGCAGACAGGTGGGTGTCTTTCTCCTTTTCCCTCCCTTTTCTGCGTTCTTCATTTATATCTCCCCTTTCCTTCTTTCTCCCGGACTATCTGTCATGACTCTTTTCTCACTTCTTTCTTTCTTTTCCGTTTCTCTTTTCTCCCACCCCCTTTCGCCAGGCCTCCCTTTACCCTTGACGGCAATATAATTGGAGTATTCTATTCATACTAAATCTATTAAAAACAAAATTGTAGATACGTTATTATCTAGTACAAATTGAAAAAAAGCCAAGTAGCAGTTTCTAAGGAGTTGTGTCTACCAGAATTTGCGTCAGACCAACGGAGATACTGAACATTACAGGTCCCACTGTCGCCATGTGGCAGAGCAAAAACATTGTATTTCATAATATACAAGTTAAAAATTGATGCAAAGCATCAATTCGCCGCCAAATTAGGTCAAGTCGAGTGTATGTCTTGGAAATGTGTTATTGTACTTTTATAGTACACGAAATATAAGCTCTGACCTTAACTTTAACCAATCAGTGAACCATGAAATGTAGGTCACAGTGACGAACAAACTCTTGTTTAATTTTGTTTTCTTTCTTAGAGACATCTGCATGCAAGATAACATGATACTAGCTCTTATAGTACCTAAGATATGAACTCTGACCTAAATTCAATCAGTGTCAGTGGACCATGAAATTAAATCCTTTTCCCTCAAAGACATCTGCATGTAAAATTGTTTGATCCCATCTCTAATAGTACATGACATGAGCTGTCACTGAAACTCTTACCATATATCTAGGTCACTGTGGCCTGATTCTTGTCACTACTGCATAAGATGACAGCCCTTGACATGCTGAACATTTTTAGCGGGAAGGGATATCGGATATAATTTTGAAAGGGAACCACCCAAGGACCATCCCTGCCAAGTTTGGTCCAAATTGACCGTGCTTTCAAAGGAGATGAAAATAAGAAAAGTTTATGATGGATGACGACGACGAATGCTTCATGGTGGCATTAGTTCACATGACCCTTTGAGTCAGGTGAGCTAAGAACCCCTTTTTTAACAAATGGATTGGATTGTAATATTATATATATATTAGTATTATTAGTATTTCTTTTTTTGCAAGAATAATTCTGTTCATATTTA
>MJUU01014135.1:12232-24162 GCA_002080025.1 Modiolus philippinarum | reverse complement strand
TTGATTCGAAGAAAAAGATAACAAGAAACACCTCATCTACTTATCGCTTACTGTCAGTTAACCCATGAGACTTTCAATTTCTTTTGAAGCATAATTTTATTTTGTTGTTCTCCATGTACGACAGCTGCCCAAAGTCGTTTTATATGACTATCAATTTCCAACTTAAGTACTACATTGAGAAATGTCTTACACTTGGCGGTTGTGTCCTGAGCAATTCCAATTTTAATATTCATCTCTGTGAAATGGAAATCTGATTTGAATACAAATTGATCTATCTGTATAACAAGTATGTCTGCTAGTATGTTCGAAACATAATAAAGTTCTGGTGGGTGAGTAATTTTATATGGTCACAAAAACACATCTCAAGATTATTGAAGAGTTAAAAATAAAGCTGTTATATATGAAAAGATAAAGTCTGTTCTTAAAAATTTATCAGCTGTATATAGTATAATACTTTTCTATTTGTGGTAGATTTTATTTAGCGTTTTTCAGTTTTGTCCAATTTGGGGAATAACGCTAACGGGATGCTTTAATTGGTTTTCAAAAACCGACCAAAATGGTAAAGGTAAGAAAATAATGGTATCAGAAGCAGATGTCAATTCCTTTGAGATGTGTTCATGAATATATGAGACGCAGACCAATAATAAAGATTCGTTTTTCTGTCGAAGTATTAGTACATTTAGACATTGATACAAACTCACAGAAATATGGTTTGAATATTGAACGCATCAGAGACTTAGAGGGTTGTTAGTGTATTGAACAAGTGCTTTATCAAATACTCAGAGATATGCATTTCGAACTAATGATGTTCACCTTTTATAATCACTTGGTAATAATATCTCCATCTATGTCCTTTGTGCATAACATTCCTCCGTTCATCTGGATTTGTTTGCATGAATTTTGTCACGAATTTGTTCACGTATTGGCTCCCCCACCGTTGGCGGTGGACACTGAACGTTGATCTGTTCACTGTCCATTTGGCACAGGTCGCCTTACGCGCACAAATTACGTGTATATTGTGGTTCTTGAATTTACAGTTTTCAGTGACAATTTGACAACTTTAACAAAATATAAGTTAAATGCACCCCTGTTCTAAGGGTGCTCTCACCACTGATCGAAATTGGAATGGATGGATTCTTGTTTTATGACATTTAATGTCACTGCTATTCACAGGGTGGCTTAATGAACTAATTTGCAGTTAATATCGCCGCTGTTCACAGGGTGGTGTTAGATTAATTTAATAGAACTTAATTGAATAATTGAATATTATTACCGTGACAAAATTCATGCCAATTAAATATATAAAATATTTCTGATTTTGTATTCCTTCACTAGTCTGTAATAACTGAATTTATTTTACGCATGTGAAATAAATTTCATTATTACAGCGAAGGAAGGTGTGTTGCTTTCCTGCAATTCTATTGGGCGTTCAATTATAACGCGATAAACAACAAATATCTTGTCGGCCGTTCTCACTTTGTGCGGAAACTTTCGACAGCTTGTGTAATTAGATAATTGACTTCTTTGTAATATTTAATATATGTGAATATTTGATAAATTACAAATTTACCCGCCCTCCACAAATCCCGTTTTTTAAATTTATATTTATGCATTCATATATTAAAATATTTGAAAGATACTGCTGCGTGTAGATTTATATTTGTAGGTATGTAGTATATTGCCACCTGTTGCAGTGTATGTACCAGTATTGGAGCCGTAGGTGTTCTTAGATGAATTCTTCAACTCTTCGTATATGGGTACTACAGCTTATGGATAATAAACGGAATAAGAAAGTGCGTCACGGTATTTCCAAGATAGGCACAGGTCGCCTTACGCGCACAAATTACGTGTATATTGTGGTTCTTGAATTTACAGTTTTCAGTGACAATTTGACAACTTTAACAAAATATAAGTTAAATGCGCCCCTGTTCTAAGGGTGCTCTCACCACTGATCGAAATTGGAATGGATGGATTCTTGTTTTATGACATTTAATGTCACCGCTGTTCACAGGGTGGCTTAATGAACTAATTTGCAGTTAATATCGCCGCTGTTCACAGGGTGGTGTTAGATTAATTTAATAGAACTTAATTGAATAATTGAATATTATTACCGTGACAAAATTCATGCCAATTAAATATATAAAATATTTCTGATTTTGTATTCCTTCACTAGTCTGTAATAACTGAATTTCTTAAATCAAAGCAATTTTTCTGTAAATCCTTAAAACTTTAACTTTTTTTGTTTTTCTGTTGCTCTGGTACCGGACAGATTAAAAATACTTTCTCAATTAATTTTAAAACTAGAACTTAATTCTTCTTCAAAAAACGCAAAAATGATCGACGTTTAAGGTCGATTTCCATGGAAACATGATCGGTGACCCAATATTTTCTTTTCATTTTTAGAATCCTCGGCACTTGTTTAACAACATATCTAAAAATTCTGGAAATGGCAATATAGCAAGAAACTGTTGGATATGCCCTTAAATTGGGGAATCTATTCGTCAATCCTTCAAAACCATCTTAGTGTAAGTGTCCCGTTGCCTGAATTAATATCAATAGAATGTGCAACTTCTTGTCTGGTATATCAATATCCATAAGATGTCATTGTTTCGCGTGGTCAACATTTTTTTCTTCCTGCTCTAAGGTAAAGACACGACCTCTACAAGTTCTTACACATTTAGGATCGACCCTGCCAGTTATTCTATCACGCAATGTGTGCCTATGGACATTAAAATGGCCTTAAACTCTCCTTTCAGACATCTCTTTGTTAAGTACAGCTAGATAATCATTTTTCAGTACTATAAAGCCGATAATACTTGCCGTTTCGGAGATGAGCTGGTTTAACCCGAAAAAAAGCTTTTGTTCTTTGTTTCTTTTATAGTTTATATCTTGACTTAATATATATGTAAGATTTAAAACTTCGTTGTAATGATCTCTGAACACCCTACAGGTACATGCTTATCTATAAGCACAAGATGAAATCTTTGCTTTCAATATTGTGCTTCTACAGCTGAAACATTAGCCCTATCTGTTCTATTGGTAACACTTTGTTCCATTCCATTTACAGTTACTCCACTCTATAATTTAGGTACATTTTGACAGTAACTTCGGTATTTTGTTGTTTTTTAGGCAACATGTTTATTGTGTATAAGTCATATGAAAAAGAAAGGAAATGGGGTAAATGTCAAGGATATAACATCCCATCTCCTTGTTAAAACGACCAAAACAAAACATCTAGGGGTCACCCTACGGTCTTCAACACAGTGAGGAACCTCACACCACATAGCAAGCCCTAAATGGTGCCAACAAAGTAAAAAAGTGAATAAATCAATCATTATACTTTACAGAAATGATGTATAACAGTTCTTTGTAATAGTTTAGTAATAAAGTACAACTGCATGTATGCATATTTAAGTAGTCCAACATTTAAAGGTTTAACACTCATATTTTTTCAATTGTTAGGCAGTAATAAAACTTGATACATGTTACTTCATGTGAGAAATTTTAAATCCCCTATTTTCATGAGGTTTCTTAAAGTAAGCATGTACTGATGTAGAATACAACGCCATAAATGCAGTAAAAGGAAGGAGTGATTTTGCAGCTTCAACTGGAGCCACTGTTCAAGTAAATTTGTCATCTAATAAGAAAATTTTACGATTTAAACAACTAACAAACAAGCACCTGTTTCATATCATCCTTTAATCGAACCTTTAAATTATCTTTTTTTTTTACTTTATTTATTTTATTTCATGTTTTTTAATTTTTTTTTACATTGATAAAAAAACTTCATTTTTTAGTTCAGATATTCTTTTAATTAGCATGGCCTTACAGTAAAAATCGGTCACCGGTAATTAATATCAGAACGTAAACAAATACAGGAGTATGCAAATAACTAAATACCGAAGTTACTATGAATTTAATTTCATATCTACACCCTCTTTAGCATGGAAAATGGTTTTAAAGTTGGGTTATCAAAAGGGTTAGTAAACTCTATTATTTTAGGCCATATATCGTTTTGTAATATTTCTTACCTGGGATATTGTCATCTTCTGATTGGTTGATTTCACGTTGTTCTTTACTAACATTAGCACGCCGCACCTCTGTCAATTGATGTCATTGACTTTCCGAATGCGCGTTACGCGTAAAAAAGTATGGTGGATGAACTTGCGTATTGGACGACATGAGGTGTTGGAGGGTTATATTGACATCTTTTGACATTTTACTAAATCAGTTAATATCAGTATCCTCTGCAGTGTCTGCAGTGCAGGAAAAAAAATCATACATTCGAAAATCATTAACACAGCGACATAAAATACCTGAACGAGAACGAAAAATCCTAAACCAGCCTTAACGTTATACCAAAATAAGTCATGGACAGAGCTTTGCACGAAGAAGAAGCTCCTTGGTGTTACAAAATGTCAAATTTAGGGTACTCTAATGTTTTTCATGAAAGGTTTTTTTTGTTGATCAGGTACATGTATCACAAATTAGAGTTTTGCTGTATCCATAAAAAATAAAGCATGTAATGAAAATGAATAATTGCTGTAATGTAAAATCCTGATTTCAAATTGAAAATTTATTAAAAAATGTCTGCAGAGTACCGATGTTGAATTATATAAATAACAGTAAATCACAGACATATTAAAAGCAGATATTTCGGAAATATGCAACAGTTGCAATTTCTTTTCCAATATTTATTAAAGAAATGCAATTTCGCATGACACCTCAAAATCTATCATTCACAATTGCTTTGCATTACATATTCCTAATGATTTTCAGTTACATTTCTGTCAAGAACAATTTCTTTTATAATGGAAGTAAATAACAGTTTTGCTTGATTTATTCATACTATTGCAACATTTTTACAAAAGTTATGGGATTCTGGGGTTTATTCTGTAAATAAGCAAATAAATAAATGATCAACTTCATATTTTACATAATACAGTTTTTTGTTGAACTTATGTTCAAGTACTGATCTCCTACTCAAATCAGTGCAAGATAATCAATTCCTTACTCACACCTAAGCTAATACATGTCATAAACTGATGGCGGCCCTTTTTTAATTTGTTGTATATAATGCCAGATAAACAATTTCTAACTCAAACCACATGTTATTTTTCCCATTAACACAGAAGCTGATAGACGTGAGGTCCGATTTATTGATCGGTTCAATAAAAAAACCCTGAATTTAACAACCACCAAAAACCGGGAAGCATATCAATATTTAAAGATTCACGGGTACAGCTCAAAGAAATCAGATGGACATATTTATGTAAAGTTTTGATAAGAGATACCGAGTGTGTCGACAGTGAAAGCCATGAAGCGTCTCCAGTTTTGTGTTTTTACACGAACGTGTACGAAATTAGATGGACATGTAAGGTAGATAGACACTTGGAATTACATCCATGAGATTTTGGTACAAATCAGCACAATTGAAGACCCCATCCTACACACTTGAAATCTGCTTTAAAAAGTATGGGTCACGATAGGAAAAATGAAAGGATATGGAGTGAATGTACATGTGACAAAAACGCACACGATACATAGAAAACTCCAGTTTATCAAGGACAGGGCTTTTATTCCTGTCTACATCTTAATGTCGCCTGAGGGTCTTCAACTAGAGGTGAACACTATTCACCCCCTCAAGCGAGATCAAGAAGGCCCCTAGCGTGCACTTAAGCGGTATTCTTGACAAAAATTATATCAAGGTCACCTTGCTCCCCACCCGCCATGGAGTGCCAACTTCGGCGATACTCGGGGTTATCCAGCTGAAAGCACCAGGGTTACAAGAAGAGAATAAAAATGTTGAGCAACATCGATCGCAGCTAAAATATGCCATTGAAGCAACAAATGTCGGGAGCGGTCAGTGAGAAAAAAAGTAAAACCGGGCAATGTATGCCTACAAATATTTGTCATTAGGTAGCCCGACGAAAGACAAAAATAAGGACAAAAACAACATCGATAGACAACATGGGACACATCGAAATAGATGTAGGCAAATCTTGCAGTGTAACTTTGGTTGAAAGGGCAAAAATAGTCGTGTGTACAGATTACAACATTTTAGTAAAAACAATGAAAATATTGAACAGCCAAATTGAAAAAATAAATGATTTAGTAAACGTATGAGAAATTCTCACATGAACACGATGCTTGTTTTTTTCTAGAATCTATGTCGAAGTTGGTGCATTTTTGACCATTTTTCACCTGAATTTACAAAGAATGTACGGGGAAAATATGGAAAGGCAATCTTTAACTTAACAGAAATGAACCTTTTATCCATGAGAATTTTTTGTACCTTTGTTATAAGTTCGTTTATAATTTAAACTACTGGAAAAAGCGAACAAATGTATAGGTCACCATGCTTTTAACGGGGATATTTTACAAACTTACCGTGATGAACATTATTTACGGGAAAAGGGAGTTAATTCGCGGCAAAGTAGACAAAATATGACGTTTCAAATTAGTCAATCAGTTATGACGTCACAAAGGAAAACCTGTCAAATGACTATTCCAGCCAAAAAATCAAACCAAACCCGTATTCGACTCTATATTTTTCAAATGCGCGATTAAAGTTGCGCAGCGCAACAGTGTCTATCTACCTTAATGGGTGATTTTGTGTGTATCGACTGTAAAAGCGTCTCCACTTTTGTATTTATAACTCGTGCGGTGAGTACTAAATTGTCCCAAATTAAAAGCTCAGCCAATTATGAAAAAGTAAACAATGAAAGGATATGGAATAAATGCCCAAAGTTTTTACAAATACATGAAAGAAAAAAAGCAGCAAAAAACAATGAAACAACTATGGTCCTTCATATTCAAGTAACCGTAAAGTCACGACGAGAGTTATCCAAAATTAATGATGAGTGGTTCCATCGCTGGAAATAGTCTAACGTTAACATTTACAGCATAAGTTGCAAGACTATTACACAACTAATGATTACACTAACATAGAATGCATATGGAGTAGTTTTCTGAGTAGTGATGAACATCTGTTTGCAAAATTCCTTTCTTGGGAGATAGTCTAGAATGTTGTGTTGTGTTTTTGCTGAGTAACTTATAACCGTGTGCAGGCATAGGGAATGTTAATAAAGAAAAATCACACTTATCACGTTTATTGTGAATTCTTGTTTTTAGTCGTCAGTCTTTATCAATTTTGCAAAACAAAATGCAATTATGAAGTAGATAAAGCATTATCTTTTCATTATGCCTTTACTTTCCAATTGACAAGGATATAAATAACTAAATACCGAAGTCACTGTGAATTTACTTTCTGCATATGCGCATTTCGACAACTTATGTCTCATCAGTGCAGATAAAATCTAAACGTTTGGAAGACCATAAACTCAAAGATGTTTAAAACTGATAGAGAACAAATAACCAAATTGATCTAAATTGATATATAGGAAGTAAAGTACTAATGGGTTATTGAGATATCGAAGAGATGAAATAAATAAAAGTAGCAATATACTCTCCCCTTTATCTTTTGGATAAACAAAACTACTGAATGTTTTGGTAAACAGAACATACGACAAATACCACATAAAATAAGCGACCGACGCCACCATTATCTCAATGTTTAATTGCATGACTAAATGGTTTGCCAAATTGCTTGTTAGATTCGAATTATCTGCATTTGATGTTATCAAACCATGACAGCATTTTTTTTCCAAATCAGAATAATATGTATTGTTAGTTTGCCAGAAATCACATATTTTGGTTCCCGGTGTATAATGCCTTTTTTCAGCATATTTGTTGGTGTCAGAATGGCAGCAGACCCGTCTTCCAGTTTCAGATGTACTTACGACCATGTGTGACGCAAAAACGGGTGACCGTGTACTTACCAACCATTTTATTTCCGGCTCACTTCCTGATGTACTTCCTTAACAGTAAAACTAGATCTTGAAATATGCGTTAACATGTGCTAAAACACTTGTTTTAACCAAACAAATCTTCAAAGTATCGCTTGTTGATGGTTTCAAGCCACTAGAAAAGCGTTTTGGATTGATAAAGGTCACGCTTTTACGCCCTGTGTCCTTTTATATACCTATAATTTGTGCTGCTATTTTTACCGACCGGTAAAATACAATTGTCCCCAAAACTAAAATACAGCAGTGTGATATACACTACAACACAAAATGTCAAAGCACCGAAAACCAAGAGTTTCATCAGATGTCCAGGAAGCTTAAGCATGACATGCTGTAAATATAACACCCGTCACACTTAAGTGAAAGTTTTGTGCACTGTCAAATTTGGAGTGCCCCTTGAATGACGATTGTCTGCTGAAATAACAAGCAATAAAACTAGTGAGCAATATTTCTTATTGGAATCGATGTCCACAGGCATATTCATAATACCATGTTTGAGATTATTTCTTTTAAAGAATACCACAAACTGGCACGGCCTACTTAATAAAAATTGTGATATAGCCACTGTTAATATATATTGAAGAATGTTCTCAGCCTACTGTCGTTCCTCCAGACAGCATATTTCATTATTGTGCTATTTTTGTTGACACTTCATTATCTTTGGATTTATAAATTTGTCAAATTTGGTGTCGAAGACGAACTTTTGGCAACGGCAGAAATTTTTGAAGGCGCGGCAATTGGTAATGACATGAAAATTAAAATCATGACATCTTTGCACGAAGTCTACATTAGTAGATACATTATTCTAATTCTTTATAATCCAATCTTTCTGGAGATTATATATACCGTTCGATTATAATTTTTTACAATGTTTCGTATTGTTATTTTTTTTTTCTTATTCTCGCAAATAGCTTTTTGTCTCAGGAATTCGGCTAGATTTAACCGAGACGTTGTCCATAAACAAAAGAAACTATTATTTCATGTCACAGTTTACAGACAATTCATTAGGTTCATTTATTATCACGTTGTATGAAGTATTTCAGTATACAATCCATGCGCAATATCCTGGGACAATTCTTTTATTTTTTCCAAATGCCCGACTATTCAAAATTATCCTAATTCGTGGCAATAGAATACCGACGGAACAAAGAAATGTTTTGAATTTTTCAGATTACACAAGAGACGTTCTGTGAATTCAGAATGTTTTTCCATATACAATCAAGGCAAACTAGATAAAATATGTATCAGACTATTGGATTTGTGTATGAAAAATTCTTTTCATATTGTGTCGCTATTGATGTGATTTATTTCAGTAAAAAAATCTAACAACCAAAACTTCGTTTACAAAATAAGTCATTTTTTAATCAAGTCGCTTTTTTTTATTATAAAATGAACTCAAGCAACAAAATAAGATTCCAGAAATTCACTTGTCTTACAAATGCATGTCTGCTATCTTGCATCTAATTCATGCATTATTAAAACAAGGAACTGTGCTAATTGTTGATTGACTCTTTTTTATGCTGGTTCAGACATACACATAGGAAATTTATTAAGCCTTTGTGTGTCTTGTCTGTTTTCTAGTTAGTTTAATTTATGTCTATAGGAGTCTATGATGATGTTTATTTCGCTGAACTTGATTACTCTTTATTTAGGGGCCGACTCCGACCTGTCGTTGGGTGTGGGGTTTCCTCACCGTTCATTGAAGATTTATGGTGGCTTTGAGTTGTTATTACTCCCCTTTGTGTCGTTGTCTCTTTGACACATTCCCCGTTTCTCTTCTTTTTTTCTACATATTATATTTCCTCTGCAAATCGGTTAATATTCTTCTGGTATAATAACTATGATGACTGTCTACCTCTTTTGTAGTATTTAAGAAGGAAACTCTTTTAAACGAGGGATTTAAAGTACAAAACCCTTCCCATTTATAGTAAAACAAAACATTATAAAATCACCGTTTTTATCTTTATTAACTCTCTCTTTCTGATTTATATTCAGTGTTGAAAATACAATAAAATATCTAAATCGCATTTATATTCAGTTTTTGCAGCAATTCGACAACATATATATCTCTTGATCCAAATCGAACATTTTTGAAAACGTAGAGATGGCAGATAGAGAACCAATATAGTAAACGTCTTTAAGTAACACGAAAATCAGTTAAGGATAGACTTTCCATGAGGGAGATACTCATTTGTTTCTTAACATATTGGAAAAATTCAGACAATTTATCTTCCAACAAACACCGAAATACTGGTAAACTTAATTTGTAATACTTGGGTGACCAATGGCATAACAACGAAAGCATCGACGCAGTTTTTGTAATACAGCAAATACCAATATTGTTCTTGATTTTAAGGACTGTATATGGTGATTCCGACAAATTATTTTACTTTCTATGCAAATATAAATCGCTGTTTTGAGACTAAATATTATGCTAGCATTTCAGATTTAACAAAATGTAAATCATCTTACCAAAACTATAGAACGTATTATTGAGTTTTATTGGTAAAGGTAATATATTTCACCATGCTTCATCCTTAAGCTTTTGAGCAGATTTAAGCCCGAAAATCAAACTATCCTTACAAACCCGTACATAACTGTCAATTTCGAATTCGTTGGATCGAATACATAATCTATCAGAAAAAAATAAAAACTTACGAAATAACACAAACTTTGCTTAATAAGGCAAACTTTACAAAATAACCCAAACCTTTGTGTTACAACGCAAACTTTTGCAAAATAATGCATCATAACACAAACCTTTGCAAAGTAATGGAAACCTTTTCGAGATAACGCACACTTTTACCACACTATGTCATGTTGGTCCTCTATGAAATGTGATTTCCTGTGCCGGGTACTGTTATTTCACGTTATGTGCAAAGGTTAAAAACGAGGGACAAGACATCCAAGCAATCTTGGTTAGTTATTTACAAGCTACTCAAATTTAAATGATATAAAGTAACTGAATGGCTAGCAGAACATTCAATGATATGTCTACGATACAACAAGAAAAAGTTGTAATGATACAATGAGGAAATTTAGCACAAAATACGGAAGAGTCGAATAGTTTGCAACATTTTATCTGAACACTCAAACAACACATTATTAACTCTCACTGACAACAGAAACCCATGCATTACTCTAATTTATGTTGCCTTAGACCCATTTGAAATATCGATAAATACTCTAATTTATATCTTGTGTGTTTTTCATTATTCAGTGGTAATGTGATTTCATGTGCTATATTTAATAAGGTACTGTGATTTCTGGTTAAAACACTGACTATGGTACTGTTATTTCCTGTAAATATCTGATCGATATGCCATTACTTACTAAATTTCTCTTTTATGTACATGGAACAGTATTCATGTTTTATTTCATATCGGTGAAAAATTCTACTTTCCGATTGGATAAAAGACGGTCATGTGTCATATTGTATTCTACAGTAATATTTCTATCAGTCAATACAATTATCAAAAATCAGACCAGAAAACCGGTCGTTATAAGATCCTAACATGATAACGACCGGTGGGCGTGGTTAAAAGTTCTGGTATCCACGCCTACTTCGTCATTATCATACAATGCTCATGATTTCCTCTTTTGAAAGCATACAAATCCATTTTTTTCAACATATGGTTCCCTCAATGAAATAAAGATAATAGTTAATGGAAAAGTTGTCATTGTCGTGAAATTTAGACTGCCCTTGGGACACTGGTATTGACTTCGATGCAGATTATGACTTCGCCTTTGACTCGGTCATTATCACCATCTCAGTCAATACCACTCTCCCGCGGGCAGTCTTCATTTCAAGATAATGAACACTTTTTGAATAAACTGTGATACAACGAAGCATCTGATTGATGGCCACAAATCAAATAAACTGAAGTTCAAACAACTAACGTTATCACCCAGAAAAGGGAAATCTTAAACTGCTGACTGCTTATGAACAAATAGAGGGATATGAAGTTAATGTACATGGGACAAAATCCCCATAGCAAATGGAACAACGCTCCCATTGTTGTTCTTCATCTTCATTATGTATAAATTTATTAATACTCTACACAT
>MJUU01014134.1:101667-115501 GCA_002080025.1 Modiolus philippinarum | reverse complement strand
CCCCCCCCCCCCCCCCGAAAGACGATTTAGCTTGTATTGTAAAGCTCTTTGGATTTATGCAGGTATGATAACAAAGTTAGAGTGGATGCTGGGGAACGTACAGGCGTGCTGGATTAAAACACAGACCCCTCTCAGACATCACAGTGTTAAGACAACTGCTTTAATCATACCTTTAAAAGAAACTAAATTCATTTTAGAATTAGCATGAACCGAAGTCCACAAACTCTGTCAGAATCTAATTTGGAGATTTCCTGGTTCAGTTCACCTTATCTTGAAGCACGTATTCATTAAAAATATAGAAAGTGCGCAGATGGAACTCAAACGATGTAATTAACAGTCACCCCCAGTATTTTTCGATTGTTTTGTTTTGCTTATTTTATCTATACTTTTTTTCTTGTTTTGTTTTTGTTTTTAGTTTCTTATATTTTTTTAAACAGTTTCGTACTTTTGGGCATAGGGTATGTACTTCTTACTTCTAACTTCTTACTTTTTACTTCTAACTTCTTACTCCTTACTTTTAACTTCTTACTTCTAACTTCTTACTTCTAACTTCTAACTTCTTACTTCTAACTTCTTACTTCTTACTTGTTGCGATCCGGAAAGGAAATATTGTGGAAATGTTTTGAAATATATTTATATAACAACATGTGAAGCAGGGAATGAGCTCCAAACTCTGATCATTAAAACTGGATCGTTCATCTCTTGAAAATAAACAGTTGCAAGTCATATTATTCTAGAGGGGTGGAGATTTAAGGATGTACTGACACCGAGTTAAAATCCAGCAAATGTGTACGTATCCATGCATCCACTTCCTTGATTTTCTGGACTGGGTGATAAGATTTTCCTTCCAATTTTATCACTCTTACCTTGATGAACTAAGTTCCACCATGCAACCTATATCATCTCGAAGGGGGTGTATAAAAAGAGGATGAACAAAAACCAAATCAATCTTTTCCGATTGCAAGAATTTATCTTCCAAGGACAATTGCAAAATTGAACACGATATCCTATAAATGAAATTTTCTGTCAATTTAATAAGTTTATCTTTCAAAATGCACACCCTAAACTGTTGTTATCTAAGACATAAAAGGGGGTCTTGAAGGTCTCCGGGCCCTTTTTTTTGAGCGGGAAACGTGAAAAAATACCCCTTTACAATAAGCTTGTCTTCATAGAATTTTTAACGTGAAAGCCACCAATTTATAAGATTGATGACATGGACGATGGGTTCTTCTGGACCCAGATAATACAAAAATACGCCCAAGAAGTAGGTAACCGGGGGTAAGGCTAACCCCTGCCCCTCAACCCCTTTATCCAGTGGTATTCAAAATTACTCCCTCCCCAGTGTTTTCTCTGTTCCCAAATTGATTGTTATCGTCTTGAATTATAGTTCAAATATAGCTAGTAAAAGGTCGAACACCATTTAAGCCATCAACAATTTTTTATTGATTTCTCGATATGTCATAAACTATGAAACTTTCAGCCCTAAAAAACTGACAAAATTAAATACCGAGGTCGATGTTGCAATCCGGAAGGGCTACCTTTCCGGATTGCAACATCGAAGTAAGAAGTAAGAAGTTAGAGGTAAGAAGTAAGAAGTAAGAAGTCAGAAGTGAGAAGTCGGAACTCGGAAGTCCCCTTCCGGCTTTCGTAAAACTTTTGTAAAACTCTAGTCTAGTCATTCCATATATTTTTACACATGGACGCCATTAACTCGGAAAAGACAAGGAAATGGCATTGGAGATCATGTCTGTTTTTTAAAAAAAGTTTTTTTTCAATCAAAACACACAATTTATAAAACCAATAAACTAAAAATGTTTAATTTAAAAGTGAAAAAGGTTAAAAAACAGAAAAATACCCGGCACCCTTTTGTCAACAGCCTGTATGCAACAAGCATCCAAATATTGTTTTATCTCTTGCACACTCCCGCAATTCTTGGTTTGAAATTTGACCATAAAATAGAGTCCACTTTCAGTGTAACCCTGTCCTGCTCTTTCATTTTAGTCTCTGTACTGCTTATGTCCCTCTTGGGCTGCAAATATCTTGCAAACGGCAAATGCAACATAAATCAGTTGACATACTACTAATTTGGGATCTTCTAAGGAACAGTTAAGAAACCTCATCAAGGTCTGGTGTACTACTAGTATAATATAAAATTCTACAGCTAATATGTAAAAAAAACAAACCGAACCCTCTGTACTCTTATTCCAAAGCCTTTTCATAAATATGCACAGACAAGTAGAATTTTTTTTCTTTAAATTAATACTTAACCTGATGATAAATTGGCAGTAACTTCAAGAAGATTTTTTCAGATAACTTGGAATTGGCTAAGTACACTTGACATGACTAAGGCCTTATTATAATGAACATCCTTACACTCAATCTCGAATAATCTTTGAAATATACATGTAGAAATATGAAAAGTTGATCAGTTATCATGTGTCAAAACTCGGGGAATCACATGTAATAGCTTTTAACTTCAAAGTTATAGTATAGTGTCTTGTGTGTTTGATATTCGAACAAAAAAAATAATGGTGCTGTATATGATATAAACCTAATGTTTTTTTTTTTTTTTTTTTTTTTTTTTTTTTTTTTTTTTTTACTGTATAATTTAAAAAATACAAATTTGAAGGGACATTTGTAATGTTATTTTCATGCATTTGTGATGTTTTTAGTTTTACCCAAAGGGTATCAGGTTACTATTGCAGATATCATCTATTAAAGGGTATTTTTTGTTATTATTTTAGATCAACCCTTGTGGCAATTTTGAATGTCCGATTGACAATAAAATTCCAAACTTCCATTGTCAAATGTGAATAAATATTTCAATGAAGTTCAGTCACCTATCCTAGTTATTTCGTGGAGATGGTTAATGACCCTAGACCAAATGTGCAGGTGAAATAACTAGGATATTGTATAACGGATACAATTATCATATAGAGATATAAAGTCACTAAAACATAAATACATGTACATGATATTGTAATCCATCCTTGAATGGTAAATTCCACCTTTATTCTTTTTCTTAAAATTGAACATTATAACCATGATATCTGTTTTTTCTATCAAAATGTTATGTTAGCTCACCTGGTTATTACTTTTCGTCCGTAGTCGGTCCGGCGTACACTTTCTTTAAAGATTTTCTCCTCAGAAAATACTGGGCCAGTAAGAAACTAATTTGGCCACAATGGTTTTGGGATGTTTCCTACAAAAAGTTGTTTTTTTCTGGTTCACACCTCAAACAAACATAGGTAATCAACGATTACAAAGTTTGCCTCGTTATGGCACATGGACACAGAAACCCTTTTTGGCCAGTGTGCTCATTTACCATCCCTTATGCATGTATGAAAGGTAGATGATCTTACCATGTACAGTAACCGAGACCTGAATTGAGACATAAACTGAAAAATAACCCAGTTTTGCCTTGATGCTGATCTACCCACAAAGGAGCATGCACATGCAAGGTTAGATGATCCTACCATATACAGTTACTTACATCTGAACTCGGAAGTAAACTTGAATGTAAGTCAATCATGCGGAAAATATAGGTCGAGGTGACCTACCCCCAAAGATGCATGCACATGCAAGGTTAGATGATCCTACCATGTACAGTTACTTATATATGAACTCGAACATAAACTTGAATGTAAGTCGATCATGCGGAAAATATAGGTCAAAGTGACCTAACTTTGCCTGGATGCTGACCTATTCCCAAACATGCATGCACATGCAAAGTTAGATGATTGCACCATTTACAGTTACTTTGATCTGAACTCGGACGTAAACTTGAATGTAAGTCACTCATGCGGAAAATATAGGTCAAAGTGACGTAATTTTAGCTGGATGCTGACCCACCTCCAAAGATGCATGCACATGCAAGATTAGATGATCCTACCATGTACAGTTACTTAGATCTGAACTCGAACGTAAACTTGAATGTAAGTCAATCATGCGGAAAATATAGGTTAAGTGACCTAATTTTGCCTGGATGCTGACCTACCCCAAAGATGCATGCACATGCAAGGTTAGATGATTGCACCATGTACAGTTACTTAGATCTGAACTCGGACGTAAACTTGAATGTAAGTCTACCATGCGGAAAATATAGGTCAAAGTGACCTAATTTTGCCTTGATGCTGACCTTCCTCCAAAGATGCATGCACATGCAAGGTTAGATGAACCTACTATGTACAATTACTTAGATCTGAACTCGGACGTAAACGTTAACTTGAAAGTAAGTCGATCATGCGGATCATGCGGATGCTGACCAACCCCCAAAGATGCATGCACATGCAAGGTTAGATGATCCTTCCATGTACAGTTACTGAGATATCAACTCGGACCTAAAATTGATTGAAAGCCAGTCAAGCGGAAAATATAGGTCAAAGAGACCTAATTTTCCTGGAGGCTGTGCGATAGCCCAAGATGCATCTGTACATAAAGTTTGATGACCCTACCATTCATAGTTACCAAGATATATACCTAAATGCGGACGCGGACGCCGGGGTACTCCAATAGTCCAACTCAACTTCGTTGAGGAGAACTAAAAATGACCGCTAGCGGGAAACATAGTTTTAACATTGGATCCTATGGGAAAAGACATTTAAAGATCTTCTCCAAAACTACTGAGCCAATTGGAACCAATCTTCGCCTCAATAGTCTTTAGGTTATCCCCTACAAAATAGTTGTATTTCAGGTCAGCGCTTTTTCAAAGTTGGCTACCAGCCATAGCCAGGAAACATGGTTTTAACATTGGACTCTAAAGGAAAAGACATTCAAAGATATTCTCTGATACTGCTGACCCAAATGGAACCAAAATTGGCAATAAAATATTTTAGGCAATCACCTGCAATAAAATTGTTTTTTTTTTCAGGCCAGTGCTACATGTATATCTACAATGGCCGTCAGCGGGAACGTTGTTTTACGAATGAAGAGATATGGAGTAAATGCAAACGAGACAAATTCTCTACAAATATACGCTAAAACTAAGCAATGGAACAACGTTTTTATTGCTGATCTTCATCTTGAAGTCACCATGAGATATATGAATATAGAGCATACATTTCTCTCACGAGAATCTTTTTACGGACTCCACACTACAGAAGAGAAAAAGTCTCTATAAATACATGAAAAGACATTCAAAGATCTTCTCCTCTGGAACTATAGACTTGGCCACAAGTCTTTGCTGGCTCACTACAAAAAATAAATATTTTTAGTTCAGTGCTATATCAAATATGGCCACCAGCGAGGAACTTCGTTTTAACATTTTACCCTATGAGATAACACATTAAAGGATGTTCTTTTAAACTGCTAAGCAAAATGGAACCAAACACTTGGCAACACTAGACTTTAGGTGATCCCTGAAAAAAAGTGGTGACACGAAGGTAAATTTGGATATATTTTCTCGATTTCAAGCGTGTTTAGAAATAACTAAATACCGAAGTTTCTGTGAATTTTGTTTCTGCATATGCGCATTTCGACAACTTATGTCTCATCAGTGCAGATAAAATCAAATTTGGAAATCCATAGACCGAAATGTGTGTAAAAGCTGATAGAGAACAAATTACTAATAGGATCTAAAATGGAAAGCAAAATCGGCTAAGGACAGAGCTATGCAAGAGGGAGATATTCCTTAAGTTTAAATAAAATTTTCTTTATTGGTTTTCTTGCAAGCATGCTAGCCCTGGCTACTGGGCTGGTGAATACCCTCGGGGACTGACAGTCCACCAACAGCGGCATCGGCCCAGTGGTAATAAATAACTAAATACCGAAGTTACTGTGAATTTTGTTTCTGCACATGCGCATTTCGACAACTTATGTCTCATCAGTGCAGATAAAATCAAAACATTTGGAAATCCATAAAACCATAAACCGAAATGTGTATAAAAGCTGATAGAGAACATATTACAAATAAGATCCGAAAAGGAAAGCCAAACTAAGCTAAGAACAGAACAATGCTAGAGGGAGAAACTATGAACGGCTTCAGCTAAAAGAATCCATGAAAGTGTTTTCAAAATAGAAATAACAATCACATATTATGTTTCCAGATGCAAATTTATCAGTTTTTGTTTGGAGACTCCTCGTATTCGTTGTTGTTTACAAAATGGCACCGAAAATCAATCGTGCAATCGTAAGTACCAAAGATATAATTATTTATCTTAAAATATTATTTAACGCATTTAACTTATAAAGTTAATCATATTCAATACAAATAAATATTAATAACATCAAATAATTTCGATACAATTAGTCACAATTTAACACTTAAAAATTTTCAAAAACGGTATACGCTATATCAAATCCTTCGTTAAGCTAAAGCTGTGCAATTCAATTAGCAAAACAATAAAGCAAAATTCGTCACAAAACGACGAATAATACAGATTTTTTTGTCAAATCTTAAACATATATTGCCCTTTTGTCGATACGATAGTGAATGTATTAATAAATTTTCGAAGTGGAGAAGTGTAATCTGCGAGACAAAAATCAAACAGATGTGTCGGGACAACACACAGGCTCCCGCCTTGCAATACTCGTAATACACAAAATCAGTAAATTATAACAAAATTCGAACTTGAACTCGTCAATGTCTCATGTAGTGAAACAAGTCTCGAATATCTTTATTCAATGAAATTTTCTAAGTTCAAAGGATTATAACTCCTGTAATGACGGATTAATTTAGACATGACTTCAAATCTATCTGTAACAAATGAAGGTTAACTCACATATATACCAAACACCAGCAATAGATTACAGAAGGCAGACATCAGAAGTACACTACATAAATCAAGGTCCAGAAACAAGGCAAAACAAAGAACACTAGAAGAGGAAAGACCAAAGACATGAAAAGTTGCGCATACAGAGTAAGTTTTCATCAATTTTGTCATAAAAAATTTAGTTTTGTCTAGTTATCCTTTGCTCACCAAATGCTACGAGAAAGGTCCAAAAATTTAAAATATTTTTTTTTGATAACATAAGATATAATTATCTTCTTTGATAAGCAGAAGTATATAATTTACTACACGAGAGTTAACAGAACGCATAGCTCAAATTATTGTAATTAGAGTTAATTGTCGTTATGTAATGCATTAATTTCATTTTATTTAATAAATTGTCCATTCTGATAATTTTATTTCTTTAAATTACACATTTATTGCGTTCAATGTACACACATAAGTGACATGTTAAACTATCTTTTGTGGCATTTTCCCTTTTGTAGAAGGAGTCAAAAGTAGTGGAATGCAGTTTATATTTGATTTTGTATATTTACTGACCGGCAGCATGGAGGGGACATACTAAGTCGTGGCCACGAGATAGCTATGTCGTTGCCACGAGATACTAACACGTTCCCACGACATACTAAGTCGTGGCCACGAGATACTATCTCGTTCCCACGACATACTAAGTCGTGGCCACGAGATAC
The DNA here is from genome assembly GCA_002080025.1 of Modiolus philippinarum. Taxonomy (NCBI): domain Eukaryota; kingdom Metazoa; phylum Mollusca; class Bivalvia; order Mytilida; family Modiolidae; genus Modiolus; species Modiolus philippinarum. The sequence continues at coordinate 108,084 of MJUU01014134.1, read as the reverse complement.
TTATACACGTAGAAGCCTTCAAAAACGAGTTTTGCTCATACTCATAGCTATCTCGTGGCCACGACTTAGTATGTCGTGGGAACGAGTTAGTATCTCGTGGCCACGACTTAATATGTCGTGGACACGACTTAGTATCTCGTGAGAACGACATAGCTATCTCGTGGCCACGACTTAGTAAGTCTTGGGAACGAGATATCTATATCGTGACCACAACTTAGTATCTCGTGGCCATGAATTAGTATTTCGTGGGAACGAAATAGTATCTCGTGGGAACGACATAGCTATGTCGTGGCCACGACTTAGTAAGTCGTAGGAACGAGATAGTATCTCGTGGGAACGAGATAGCTATCTCATGGCCATAACTTAGTGTGTCGTTGGAACGAGATAGTATCTCGTGGCCACGACTTAGCATTCTTGTGGCCACGACTTAGTTTGTCGTGGGAACGAGTTAGTATCTCGTGGCTACGATTTAGTATGTCGTGGGAACGAGTAAGTATCTCTTGGCCATGAGATTAAAAAAATTCACATGTCCCCTCCATGCTTTCGTAGGTTTGAAAGATATTTGTTGCCTTTTCATCATCATTTGGAGCCAACAAACTATTGTAAACTAAGTTTTGCGACTCGAACTCGTTCGCGGAGATTACTTTCGCAATTTGTTGGCCATGTTCAACAAAAGTTTTGGAGGGAAAGGGTGTCCCCATATGGTAAATTAAATTTCCTTAGGCGCACGCTAAGCATACTCGGGAGATTGCATAAACACCCCGTAGGAAGCTGAACAATGGAAGATGAGGGGATGAGCTTTTGAACGGAGGTAAGGGAGCTCAGGTAAATCAATGGTATGGCAATTTTCCCGTGAAATTATTTCCTTTTATACCGATTTTACGAATGCATTAAATCTGCTTAAAAACTTTTTAACAGGTGATCTATGATATACACTATTATAACAAAATAATTAAATGCATTTTCAAACCCTTACATAAAAGATTTAGTCATTGAAATTGTCACTTGAATGCAATTTTGACAAATTTTTGCAATTTTGTTGGTTATTGTTAAAATTCGTTGCACCCTAAAAACCAAACTAATTTAACTGTCATTCGAAATGGCAAATATTTATATACTCGCAACAAAAAATAGTTTGGGTTCTAGGTGTCCTTCCAGTATATTTTTATCTTCCGGAACACTGTAAAATAGCTTAAATTGACACAAAAGGCTGTATACAGCTATGTTCGACTGTTAATATGTCATAAAACATACAGAAGTGGCACATACCAATGCTGTCTCGAAGAACAAGACTTGTAACAAGAGACCATCCAAATTTTCGACAATAATTTGAGAATTTTTTGAAAATGGCCTAATTTAGGAACAAAATTTACGCCTAAATGGCCATACTTCTTTAGATTTGATTAGAGGAAGACCTCTAATAGACCCCCTTCATAAATATTCTATTGCTCATGGATTTCCATGTAGCATTGTGTTCTCGCAATCCTCCGTTCAATATATTCACTACCCTCCGTTCAATACATGAAATACTGGCTCACTACCAATTGAACGGAGCTCCCTACCCTCAAAAGTTTGGTTCAAAAATAAAAATTGCAATTATTTTTTATTTGAAACAATTTTTCGAAAAGCCCGTTATGCTAATGCTTTATTCTTACTATAGGCATATAAAATATACAAAATAGTTTGTTAAAAAAATTTCAATTAAATAGTTATATGCGAAAAGGTCATTTCGTCTGCACGCTTAAAGTCTTACCTGAGCTTTCTATCCACCGTTCAAATGCTCATTCCCCTCAACTCCCATTGTACAGCTTCCTACGGGGTGATAAATTTTGTTAATCTAAATTTTCCTAGTACAAGTACAGTGGTACAATGCAATTTACACTATTAATACCCAGTTAGCATACAAAAATGTAATCCACTTGAAATCAACAGTATATACATGTATAAATGTGTGTGTGTGTGTGTGTGTGTGTGTGTGTGTGTGTGCTACAATAATACATCTGAGTTCAGTGTATGTCAAATGAAAGAATTGCAAAAGAAAGTCGAATGCAAAGTTTTATGTCAGTCAAAAATTAAAACACAAGTGTGAAATCTGTACTAAAGTATATTAATTTAAAATTTGTAACAGATAATTGCAAGTGTTTTGTTTGAAATTTTCGTTTGTTTTATTTCTCCCTCCTATCCTCGTAGCTTTCGAGGTCTTATGTTGACGTTAGACAAAAAAATTATTTAGACGACCAGAATGGTTTTTCGTAGTTTAATCTACAATTGTCATGAGAAAATATATCATGGTACTCTTCGGGTTATGTCGGTATTGATTTATTCCATGCGCCAGGATTCCAGTTCTATACCAAATTTACTTGTATGCGCATTTCTGCCTTCAATCATATAGAATTGCTGGTATTGTCTGTTACTATTTGATGTATGACACAATTACTGTGTCCCAAATGGAATGTTTTCGTATGTCCAACCCTTTTCAAGTACTGCAATTCTAATTTAATACTTTCATCTTATAATTCTAAATCATTTTTTGTTTTATTTCTCTTTCTAAAAGGATGGTTACCTTTGTTTTGTGAAGTTTTCATATAACATTATAACATTATGATCATTAAAAAAGCTTATAAATCAAATAAGTTCTTGTGTATTGTGAAAAACGATTGTTTATGTGACATTAATCTATAACTGTAAAATGGAAATCCTTACCTGCATCTTATGCATTTAAAGGGTCTTAATTCACAACTGCGTTAAATCAATACATTAATGTTTACTTAAAGTTTCTATAAATAAATCTATGTAATGTATTTACTATTTTTAAAAATATTCAATGCATAAAAATTGAGCCAATTGGATGAGGCATGATTTTAGGTTTCAATGAGTAACACTTATATAAGTAGTAATTAAATAGCGAGAGTTGATAACAACCGATTTACAAGCCTCACGAGTTGTGAAACCTATTTCTATGGAACGCCAAAGCTGTCTTATGATGTAGATATTTGTTTACATGTTGTCATTTTCTTATTACTTGCTGTGGTTTAGTAATTACTTTCTGTCATTACATCTTTACTTTTTGTGATTACATATTTACTTTATGCTATTCCGTATTTACTTTCTGTCAGTTTGTCTTTACTTTATGTCATTTTATATTTACCTTTTGTGGTTTTATATTTACTTTATGTCGTTTTATATTTACGTTGTGTGGTTTAGTCTTTACTTTATGTGGTTTGGTCTTTATGTGCAGTGAATTTTTAATTATGTGGTGTCGTTTCCTCTTTACGTTGTGTCGATTATTCTTTACTTTCACTATACATTTTGTTTCTTTACTTGCAGTAAGTTATTCTTTACTTGTGGTCATTTCTTCTTTACGTGTGGTCACTTCTTCATTACGTGCAGTGATTTCATCTTTACGTTATGAGGTCGGGACCCGGAACATTTAGATTGAAAATAATTGACAAGCACCGTATTCTTACGTTAGCACGGTTAATAACGATAAAAAATAGATACATTTTCATGTCTAATGCTCGATAATAGTTAGCTGTTAAGACTGGGTCTTGTGCCGACATGTAGCAGACAATTGACGAAGAGGCTGCTGATAGGCCCACCCACCAAACGAGATTTTAGAAAATATTGTCTGTTTCTTTCATTTGCTTCAGAATTTCGGTTGTTACTTTCCCGATTTATAAAAAAAAGGGATATAAAGAGATGCAATATTTCAGTTTTAAAAATGATCCAATCCACATAAGTGCCATATCTGTTCCTGGGTAGTAGAGTTGGCTTTGGAGTTATCTTTCTTTAAATTCTGTGTTTTTAAAATTGACCAATAATTATTATATTTTTGATAACATCGTTTTAATTTTCTCACTTTTCCTAGTTAAAAACAAGATATTTACATTAAATAGAATAATTTATAAATATAATGGTCTTTAAATTCCTAATTTTGTTAATTTAAATATCTTTTTATAGAACTGACAGGGAAATATCTATTTTTATATATTCAATGTTGCCCCTTTTCCGACTTTCAAAACCGTCCAATTGAATAGTTTTTCATATTTACTTGATTATTGCACCATTGTATGTAATTAATAAAAGTCGTACCTCACTATTTTGTTTATTTGAAGCCTTAAACAATGGTTTAGTAATACCAGAATCGAATCACGTAGCAAACGACCTAGTCAAGCCACACTTGGTGTCCGTCTGTCAATCTTTCACTATTGTCATCACTGGCGTACGTCGTCTCCTGCTGCACCTAAAACGCTTAAAAAAATCACAAAAAAATTGCCCCTCTTACAAAATACACCGGACGATCCAGCTTGGGATTCCAGTAGGGTTCCAGGAATAGCGCCTTTCCGGTCGATTTTTTGCCAGTTTTTATCGATTTTTGGCAGGCATGAGATTTGATTTTTTACACAAAAAGGAAGGGGCGTTCAACCTTGAACCTCTGGATCCGATCTGCAAAATATTGATAAAAATCTGATTGGATGTTGCTTTTAATTGTATATTATAATTTATGAATGTGGTTTGACTATGGAATCATATAAGAACTTGATTTCCAGATATTTTGTCCAGCACTACAGCATACACCGCATCCATGATTGATCCCACTACAGATAATTTGGGATAGGGACCGGGTCAGAAGTATTAGATACAGTACTGGGGTGACAATAGACACTGTACTAGGAAACAAGTGAAGGTCCGAGGACTTGACCTTGTTTCGAATGTCGAAAAAAACTATTTGTGCAACACCTGTAGCCTGGGATTCTTGTCCCTTTGCTGTCAGGGTCCCAGGCTAGTAATAGTTCATAACGGTCAGTTTTGTTGGCCTTTTTTTTACAACATTTACCATTGATATAAATCTATTTCAACTAATGTCAAATATGAACCATTTAATTACCATAGCACATGGTCTGGAATCATTTTTCGTGGACCCCACTTCCACATCCCTATAATGCGGACTTCTCGGCGAACGTACTGAGTTTCGCATATAATTGGCTTAGTCCGGTTGAATAATGTTTTAATCGGTTGAGAAAATGAAACATCTCAATTTTAAGGCTAACATTTAATAATGTTTCGTCCAGTTTGAGAGTAATGTTTAGTCTCGGTTTTTATACAACCGCAAAAACATTTTGAGGTCGTATATTGGTATGATACTAGCGGCGTTAGTCGTCGTCGTCGGCCACGTCTGTAGACACTTCGTTTCCTTGCGAGTTGATCAATCCTTATGAAATTTTGAGACAATGTTCCTTGGTACAAAAGGAAGGTTGGGATTGGTTTTGGGTATTGTGGCCCGCCCGTTTTTATGAAAAGGACCAAAAAGGGCCAAATTGAATGTTTTCATATATTGGGCTATAGAATACTTGTTGTTTATCGGATTTTGATGGGTTTTCTTTTGAAGTGTCGCATTTACTGCTCATGAAATAAATGGGGCTTAAAGGGGGTGAATCTAAAAAAAATTAGTTTTTTTGTCCGATTTTAATGCAGTTTTTTTTTCGCAATGGATTCCTTATGAAAAATTAACATAGCGCTGCACTATCAGAGTTTTGATAACTTGTCTTCTGTCCCAGCTATGAGGAGCCAAATGGGGCCAAAATTGGAAACATGCAGATTACCTTAAATTTTTATTTTTCATCCAATTTCAATTTGATTTTTGTCTTTGGATTCCTCTCATTGTAAGCTTTCAGAAGCATGCCAGCGGATTTGGCGTAGCCCTCACCGTTTCCGAGCCAAAATTGCAATTGTTAAAAATATGTGAAACCTGTATTTTTCATCAGATTTTGATAGGATTTTTTCTTTTTGGATTCCTCTCATTGCAAGTTTTCAGTAGTATGCCAGCGGATGTCGCCTAGCTCTTATCGTTTCTGAGCTAAAATGGGTCAAAGGGGGCAAAATTGCAATTTTAGAAATATGTGAAATCTTTATTTTTCATCAGATTTTGATGGATTTTTTTTTATTGCTCTCATTGTAACCTTTCAGTGATATGTCAACCGATTTTGTGTAGCTCTTAGCGCTTCCGAGCTATAAGGGATCAAAGGGGTCAAAACTGCAGTTTTTAGTAATATGTGAAATAATTATTTTTCATCAGATTTTGATGGGATTTTTTCTTTTGATTTCTCTCATTATGAGCTTTCAGTTGTATTCAATAGATTTTGCGTAGCTCTTACAGTTTCCAAGCTATCAGGGGTCAAAGGTCACAAATTGCAATATTTCAAGGTATGTGAAATCTTTATTTTTCGTTGGATTTCAATCCAATTTTTTGTCTTTTCAGTTCTCTTGATGATGAGTTGGCTTAGTTCTTACCCTTTCCGATGAATAAGGGATTAAAAGGGGTAATTTTTATTCTCACTTGTTTATGTCCAATCAATTAATGAGTCAAGGTCCTTATTGTGTCCAGCAAATGACTGTATCCACATTCATTTTAATTTA
>MJUU01014134.1:78846-99495 GCA_002080025.1 Modiolus philippinarum | reverse complement strand
CGACTTTTGGGAAGTCGGGATTTAGCTGTTTTTAAACTCGGGATTTCGGAATTTTTATGATTTAACAGCTAACTATTATCGAGCATTAGACATGAAAATGTATCTATTTTTTTCATCGTTATTAACCGTAGTTAACGCGAAAATACGGTGCTGGTCAATTATTTTCAATCTAAATGTTCCGGGTCCCGACCTTATAACGTAAAGATGAAATCACTGCACGTAATGAAGAAGTGACCACACGTAAAGAAGAAATGATCACAAGTAAAGAATAACTTAGTGCAAGTAAAGAAACAAAATGTATAGTGAAAGTAAAGAATAATCGACACAACGTAAAGAGGAAACGACACCACATAATTAAAAATTCACTGCACATAAAGACCAAACCACATAAAGTAAAGACTAAACCACACAACGTAAATATAAAACGACATAAAGTAAATATAAAACCACAAAAGGTAAATATAAAATGACATAAAGTAAAGACAAAATGACAGAACGTAATTACGGAATAGCATAAAGTAAATATGTAATCACAAAAAGTAAAGATGTAATGACAGAAAGTAATAACTAAACCACAGCAAGTAATAACAAAGTGACAACATGTAAACTAATATCTACATCATAAGACAGTTGTGGCGTTCCATATATTTCTCTTATGATGAATTTCATGTTTAAACTCTTCTGCTGTGATCTCCTAATTATGTTAAGTTAGGTCAATTTAGTTTGTAATGTTTGTGAGTACATTGATAATGTATTTAAAACTTATCCTTATAATGTCCGTGAAGCCTAACAATCGATTTTAACCTATATTAAGTAGAAACTATAAACAATGGTAAGTTTTGTAGATCTGGGAACTATGTTAGTTTATAAGCTCATGTACACAACAATCAATAGCAACGACAAGTACATGATTCAGCGCTGTTGAAAACCTTGCTATCTTTTCAGAAGGGTCGGTTGAATTGTAATTACAGTTTTAAACATCTATATTAAAATTCATTTCTGCTTGAATGTTTAAGAATTTTTTGTAATCAAATGCATAAGTAAATTTCTCTTTATTTGTAGTCATTGATTCCAATGTCAATTTCCACGCGTCAATGATCTCAATCCACATTTTATCAACACAGCAATCGTGATTGAACATGTTGAAAATGGGAACTTATTTTAAGCAATAAAATAATATATTTCAAGCGGCAAAAACATATTCAGCTGGTTTGGGAAAATGAATTAATATGTTAGTACACACTAAGCCCATTTTTTTTGTTTCTTCTTCTTTCGCATATTTCAAGCGGCAAAAACATATTCAACTGTTTTGGTAGAATGAATTAATATGTTAGTACACACTAAGCCCATTTTTTTTGTTTCTTCTTCTTTCGCATAATATCAAATAGTAATGCAGAAAACAAAATGAAATCAGAACGGAATTAAAAATACCAAAAGTCTTTCCATGACGTGGTTTCGAACCGATGTGTGACCTCTCGAAAAAACAATTAAAACACGATTGAAAAGTTATCTAATCATATGAAAGGTCAATGAAATGATAGCATAGAAGTTATCAATAAGTCATAAGTTTTGAGTAACAATTAGATATGAAAATTATCTAATCGTGTAAGAAATAAATGATGCTGCCACATCATAAGTAATTCTAAATTCAACATTTTGAAGGTTCTGATAAATTGTTTTAAAATGAATGTTGCGGTTGATTTATTGAAATTTAAAGTGAAAGCATGTGTAATTTGATTGATATATTAGTTAGAGTTTAACGACCAGTGAGCAATATTTTAGCCGTATCAGTACGAGAACAAGTTAATCAATCCAAAAACAAATAACATGTAAAGAAAGAAATGTATGTGGGTGAAATTAAGAAATAATTCATGGGCGCCGGTGGTTTGTTGGAGATTTACATATGGGTGGCCATTATTTTCGTTAATATTTTACCCAGAGCATAGCGTAGCGGAGCGAGGGGTAAAATAAACGAAAATAATGGACACCCATATGTAAATCGACTACAAACCACCGGCGAACATGAATTATTTCGATTCTTATATGACATTTAATAATCTGCGTCCACCTATAGTGTACACGGTAAGGACAGCCATTACATACGATTTTGTGACGTTTTTGTGCACAAATCATATTATGACGTCGTCTGTTTCAGCGTAAAGACTGTTGTGAAGTCGCTCATAATGTTATTGGAGATTTGCATATGGCTGGTCGTCATGGTTTCCATTGTTCCCATATTAGAATAAGTATTATAACCCGAGTACCCCGCATTCTTTATCCACCATCGAGGACGCGTCCAGCAGCTCTGTAGCTAGAACCCCTGAAAACATTTGTAATTTGACTTGTAAAATAATAACAAGATGTGTTTGTAAAACACTACATATGCCCCATCGCCAATTTTGTTTAGATTAATGAATTTGGAAATAAAATTTTGGTTATAGCTGTATTTCTTTACATACAAAGCATATGAAAATGGAATTTTAAAATTTTGACCTCTATGACTTTGACCTTTGTCCTGACCTATTTTTCTCATATTTATGTTCCTCTTTACTAGACCTATACACTTGCCAGGTATGATTAGTTTATTTATAGTTAAAAAGTTAAAGCCAAGGTTAAAGTTTCGGAAAGACAAGCAAGACACACAGACAGACAGGGAAAAAAAACAAAAAAACATTATGCCCGATCCTCGATCTGGGGGCATATAAAGGAAGGGTCTGATTCAAAAACTAACCCCCACCCCTTAGCGAAAGTGGGGATTATATAATGCAGTCCGTGCGTATGTACGTACGTGTATTTGTAATGCTCCCCGATAGCTTTGGAAAGATAAAAAATACAAATTTGAAACTTGGCACCATGGGTATGATCTGCAACAGTGCACAGTTGGTTCGGAATCAAACGTCCTAGGGGCAAATTAAGGGATAAAAACGATTTTTCGCGATATCCAATAATTGTAGAAATCGCCGAAGCTGTTTGAACTAAAAAGTTGATACTTAGGAATCTACTCACATAATATGCAGCAACTTCACAGAGGAAGTCGGAAATTTGTATGACCTTTCATTGCATGCCCTCGAGGGTCCAAACACGAAAAAAGAATAGATTCAGATGGAACTCCTCTTACATGTAAACCTTTTCTTGAAGAAACCTTGTAATAAGGGCATAAGTATAACTATAAAAATTGTCTGTGGCGAATTTTGAAATATGCCCGCAAAGGGGGGTGGACGGGTGGGTATAATGAGTAAAATTGTTTTTCGAGTTATCAAGTGATATGCAAAATTTTCTGAAGTATTTAATTTTTGAACCTGAAACTTTCTATTTGAGTTTCATTATATTCAATTAGTCTTAATTTTCTGAACTCGAAATTAAAGAGACCACTGATACACCATCATCAGCATCATAACTGGACCTATACCTCTAAATTGACAACTCTGAACGCCTGAAAACAAAACTTTACGACAAGCGTGATTATTTCGACTTTCCAATAGTGAACTTCTCGTTTTTGAGCAGTAATATTCCCACTTCGGCGGCATATGGAGTGTACATTTCCGAACTCATTCGCTATTGCCGTGCCTGTAGTTTGTACAGCGATTTTGTCAACAGAGCGAAATTACTGCCTCAAAAATTTATACATCAAGGGTATGGTCAGTCACTTTTGCAATTGTCACTACATAAGTTTTACGGTCGTCACCATTACAATGTTTCTGTTTCACAAATGAGAACAGATATCTTTGGGTAGAACCAGAGATTGTTACCGGACTGACTAACACCGACTGTGACAAAACCGGACTTTTCACTGACAGTGTGACGGGTGCCACGCGTGGAGCAGATCATTCCTACCCTTCCGGAGCACCCGATGATACCTCAGTTTTGATACAGGTTCACACTGCTAGTGTTTAAGTTTTGTGGCGCTCTTGTTCATTTTTTTGTTATTTTGTCTTTGTCATACTGTCTCAATTCGTGTTGCTGTGAATTGCCGTGAATTTTGATTTATAAGTTATGATTTTAGAATTTTCCTTTCCTCGTTCTTGCTTCGGTATTGGTTTGCCGATGTATTACTACTGATAGCAGACATTTGGTATGACCCCTGGGGAGGTATGCCCTTAAAGGGCAAAAAAAAAGTAAAACAACAGGAATTCAGCATATGACTGGAACTTAAAGACCTTAGTATAATTTTCATTTCGGGGTTGATATTTTCATGGGTAATAAATTGAACTGCTCATGGAATCCAAGAAAGGATTTTAGAATTTTAACTTCGGAGATTAATTTGTTAAATTTCCTGAAAATGTCAAATACCAATATTTTTTTTGGGAATTACAACATGAAGTTATATAACTAAGTAACTCTTTAATGTCATCAGCTAGTATGAACACTTACACTTCAAAAATATGATTCTTATTTTGGTACATTTCTTGAAACTCTCATAGACCGGAACTTTTTGGGATTCTACCAAGCAACGATATGTTTTTCAATTCCTTAAAGTTATGATGATCATTTTCACTTGTCAGATTGCAAAAAAAACTTTGATTTAAATTTTGGTAAATTTTCTGAAACTCGTAAAGACCTGTGAATTTTTTGGAATTCTACCTAGCAACCGTATCTTTTTCAGTTCCTTACAGTTATAATGATTATTTTCAATAGCCGGGTAGCGAAAATCTTTGAATCGATTTTTTTTTTAATTTTCTGAAACTTTTAAAGACCTGTATTTTTTGTTTGGAATTCTTTTTTCAATTCCTTAACGTTATGATGATCATTTTCACTAGTAAGGTTTCGAAAATCTTTGATTCTATTTTTTTTTTAATTTTCTGAAACACTTACAGACCTTTTATGTTTGGAATTCTACCCAGTAACCATATCTTTTTTAATTCCTTAAAGGTACATGTATGATGATCATTTTCAGTAGTAAGACTGCACACATCTTTTGGTTTTATTCTTTTTACATTTCCAGAAACTCTCAAAGATCGATTATTTTTTGAAATTCTGCCTAGCAACCATACCCTTTTTCAATAACTTATATTAAGAATAATTGTTTTCAACAGAAAGACAGCAAAAATATTTTATTCAAGTTCTGGTTAATTTCCTGAAACCCTCAAAGACCAGTGTTTTTTGGAATTCAACTCAGCAACCATACCTTTTTATCTCACCGTTCTATATCCAAGATGGCTGCCAGCGGGGATCATAGTTTTAACAATGGACCCTATGGGAAAACACTTTTAAAGATCTTCTCCTCTGAAATTACTGAGCCCATTGAAACCAAACTTTGCCACAATAGTCCTTAGATGGTCCCCTGCAAAATGTTGTATTTCAGATCCATGCTATATCCAAGATGGACGCCAGCAGGGATCATAGTTCTAACATTGGACCCTATGGGAAACACTTTCAAAGATCTTCTCCTCTGAAACTACTAAGCCAATTGAAACAAAACTTGGCCACAATAGACCTTAGATGGTCCCATGCAAAAAAGTTGTTTTTCTGATCCGGGCTATATCCAAGATGGCCGCCAGCGGGGATCAAAGTTTTAACATTGGACCCTATTGGAAAACACTTTCAAAGATCTTCTCCTCCGAAACTATTGAGTCAATTGAAACCAAACTTGGCCACAATAGTCCTTAGATGGTCACTTAGAAAAAAAGTTGTTTTTCAGATCCGTTCTATATCCAAGATGGCCGCCATCAGGGATCATAGTTTTTAACATTGGACTCTATGGGAAAACACTTTCAAAGATCTTCTCCTCTGAAACTACTTGGCCAATTGAAACAAAACTTGGCCACAATAGTCCTTAGATGATCCCCTGCAAAAAAGTTGTTTTTCAGATCTGTGCTATATCCAAGATGGCCGCCAGCGGGGATCATAGTTTTAACATTGGACCCTATAGGAAAACACTTTCAAAGATCTTCTCTGAAACTTTTCAGCCAATTGGAACCAAACTTGTCCACAATAGTCTTTAGGCTGCCGCCCTGCAAAAGAGTTGTTTTTCAAGTCTTTGCTAAATGCAAGATGTCTGCCAGGACCCATTGGGAAAACATTAAAATTAAATTAAAGATCTCTCCTGAAATTACATAGCCAATAATGAAAACGTACTTGGTCACAACGGGCCATAGTTGTTCACGTTGAAAAATTTGCTTGGCTTGTCTGCATGGCATTCAAGATGGCCCCAGTGAGGAACATAGTTTAACCTTGAGACCTATCGGAAAGCATATAAAAATGTTCTCCTCTGAAAATATTTAGTCAATTAGAACCAAAATTAGACTCAATGGTCCCCTTCAAGAAAGTTGACAGTAGAACTGCAGCCCCATCCAAAATAGCTGCCAGTCTGGAATATAGTTTAACTTAAGATAATATAACGTCAGTGTCTTTTAACAAATTTGAAAATAATGCCCTTAAAACATTGGGATTATTTTAACTGCATAAAGCAGCCATGGCCCAGGTGAGCGATACAGGCTCTTGAGAGCCTCTTGTTTTAATTCCTTACAGCAACAGTGACTGTTTTCAATTGTAAAACTGCAAAAAACGGTTGATTCCAGTTTTGGTTAATTTCATTAACCTATCAAAGACCTGTTATTTTTGGTAATTCTATCTAGCAACCATATCTTTTTCAATTTCCTACAGTATAAGGAATTGTTTTTAATCGTGAAACTGCAAAAATCTATAGTTCTAAAAATAATATTGACCATTCCTATACAAGAACCGACTTTATCATGGGAAAAAAGGTTAGCCGGGGATTGCAATCTATGATTGACTTTTTAAAAAAGAAATTGCTATTTTAGTTTTTAAAGATTTATTTTGCTAAATGTATTTTTTGGTTTGTGTTTTTTTAGGGGATGGGGATGGCAACTAGTAACGTGTGTATGGGTAAGGAAGCGGGTTTCCGTTGAAATCAAGGAAGAGGTCACTCTGATACTCTGGTGCTCAGACCAAAGGGTCAATATAGATCAATGTTGTTTGATCAATCACAAACATGTATTGCTAGCTGAACCAACCGATTGTTCTTGTTTCTATTCCAAATATATATACGTTCCTGCTCGACACATTATAACTGAAGACCTTAACATCATGAACAGCAAGAAATCTATTTACAAAGGTAAAAAATATCTTGAACAACACCCCATCATATGGACGCAATTGAAAAATATGAAAAACAAAGGGCATAGAGGAAGAAGGAATCAAAATCAGCCCCACCTAAAACAAAACAAATTCAAACATACAGATGCAGGAAATTTTGTCAATTCTGTATTATAATTACCTAATAATTACAAAGGTTGTACAAGGTGACCAGGCTTACATTTATATCGAAAAGGCAATGCATCGACATTTAAGTTGACGATACGTGTTTTCAACCGCTATTGCAACGGTTCGACAAATCATTACAATTGCAATTTTGCATAATTTATGAGAATATAAATTTTAAGCAGATACAGAGTTAATTACCTAACTAACAAATATCGACCGCGACTTTACAAAGGACTTTTCCTTGCAAGTATGATGGATATAATACGTAGTGTCGTTTGAATTATCATGAATTTGCATTAATAAGCATTTGAAATTTAGCGTGAAGTAGAAAATGTAAACTTATCGCCTCTTCAAGTGTTGACTTTTGTAGACATGTGATCATAGCCATATATGAGTCATACTTATTATCTTACAATCTATTAAAAACATGTTGTGCAATGGCCACAAATTAACTATAGAACAAACTGAAAATATATATTATGCCACAATTTAAAAGTAGAATACAAAAAAAAACAAAAACAAAAAAGAGTACTAAATTAAAAACATCTTAAAATGACAGAAATAAGAAGGGAGAAAGATGGTTTATATCCCAACGTTTCGGCCGTATTGCCTTCGACTAGCGGGCTAAATTATCCACCACATTAGAAATACAAATAATCAAAACGAACTAATACTAAGCATAGAGGCTTTTAAAATAAAATTCCTAAAGAAGGGATACAAATAAAATAAAATAGACAAAATTATCAGAGAAGCAGTAACATTAAACATCCAAAATTTACTAGAGGACAAAAACTCACAAAAAGGGAGGGCGTAGTATTTGTAACAAACTACAATCCGACAATCAAGAATATTAAAAGAAAGTTGTAGCAACATTGGCACCTACTCCAACAAAATCAAAGGTGCAATAACAAAAGTGGCTGATCACTGCTGAGACCAAACGCTTATTTAAAATAGGGTTGAAACACCTAAAAAAAGACAGAAAAAATTAACAATGACCGAAATGTACAATCACAGGTCAGAATCATTATAACGCTTAAATTATTATTCGAACATATTAATAATATTGGAAAAACATTACAAGATAAGCTCTTAATAACTGAATAGGGCAGTATAAAACCAAACACTACTCCATTGTGCAAGACATATGCTTGTCACTATGGAACAATACTTCTGATGGCCTTTGAGATTGACAGTACTCAGATAGGGCTCGGTTTTTTACATCACAAATACGGAAAGAATGTCGTACAGGAAGTGGAAAATATTATTGTATTGCACAAAGGTGTGTGCAAGTTAGTGCTCTTTGTCAGTATTTCACTGAAACCAACTATGCCGGATAATGTAGCACAATCCTATCATAAACTACGAATCATGAGCAAAACTAGATTTTATTATGAATTATATTTCATGAATTTTGACAGTTTTCATTTAATTCAAGCAATACAGAAGTTACCTTACACCAATATAAAGTCGAGTAATATTTTTAATTAATAACATAAACAAATTACAAAAAAAACTCACAAGAGGGAAAAAAACTTTTTTTTTTTAAATCACTGTTTAACACTCTTTAGATTGCATGAAACAAAGTTTCTTCAAATTGACCTTGATTCGGTCGTGTTATAGAATCAACATTAACAATCTGGTATCATTTAAAGCACTCAAACAGCCGTTCTATTTGCAGGTTTTGTTTGTTCAAGGCGTACCAACGACTTCAATGTTTTTTCAATCAAATCAATTGTAAATGATTTAAAGGCTATTAAACAGTTTCTTGAAAACCACAAAATCACGAATCAGTACCATACTGTCTTCATTTGGAAAATATAAAAGCAGAAACACATTCCATTTAGCAGTTACTCTACGTCTTGTTGTAATATAAGATTTCAATCGAATTTGGACAAAAGCTAAAATTTAATCTACAGATTCCATTTAATAGCCATCACAAAAAAAAGATAGAAAAAAAATTACACAAATCTACAATTGCTACATTTTTTAATCTTTTCTTTTTCTCACAATGAAATAGAATAAATAAAATAAAAAGTAACATGATATCATTCACATACACTCGTATTTATTATTTGTTTTTATCAGTTTCATTATAAAGATTTTATTTAACTCTTACAATGATCTAAACATAAGCAGTCATTTGTTCGTGACAAATATTAGATGACAAGTTTTTAGTTTTATCCTATGTATTGTCTACACCATCCTTTATCAGTGTACTTAATTGTGTCCTAAAAATTGGTAACAAACAAAATCAGTAACTCTTGCATGGTTTTGTATCTTCGATGGCTGGAACGGCAAGGAATCTATGAAAGCAATTCCCACAAGGGAGATGTTCGAGATATTGAGGTCGAACTATGTTTAAATTGAAGCAAAGAGATCACCTTTAAGTGGTTCGAGGCATCCTTGGAGTTCAAATTATTGCAATTCGAGCCATCGAAGTTCTACTGTACTAAACATACATAACTGACTTATTTTTCTTGTATATTTATTTGACAGACAAGCACCTATCAAATGTGGAATTAAATTTATCTTTTTGAGTATGCTATTTAATTGGTAAAAGGATTATTTGTTTGAATTGTGAACAGTAATTTTATTGATCTGCATGTTGCACTTGTTGATTTTTCGTAAATCAAAATATAAAAAAGGGTAAAATACACCTCCAAATCATTCAGTATCCTAAATTAACAGGTTTTATAAACTGCAAAATCCACCTTGAAATAATGTTACCTACTTGCTCATTCGTTATATATTTTACTTTACTTTATGAAATAAATTTGGAATTGTATCCATTTTTTGTCGAGTGAGGAATGGACATTCATTTTTTTCTGCTTTACTCCATAGGTACAATGTATTTGATTTTGCAGCATAATAACAAGAGGCTCTCAAGAGCCTGTATCGCTCACATGAGCCACGGCTGACATATGCAGTTAAAATAGTCCCAATGTTTTCAGGGCATTATTTTCAAATTTGTTAATATACATTGATGTTATATTATCATAACTTAAACTATGTTCCAGACTAGCAGCTATTTTGGATGGGGTGCAGTTCCTTTGGCCAAGTTTGGACCCAATTGGCCCAGTAGTTTCAGAAGAGAAGATCTTTGAATGTCTTTTCCCATAGGGTCCAATGTTAAAACTATGATCCACGCTGGCGGCCATTTGGATATAGCGCAGATCTGGAAAAAAAACAACTTTTTTTTGCAGGAGACCATCTAAGGAAAATTTTGGCCAAGTTTGGTTTCAATTGGCTCAGTAGTTTTAGAGGAGAAGATCTTTGAATGTTTTTTCCCATAAGTTCCAAAATTAAAATTATGATCCCCGCTGGCGGCTATCTTGGATATAGCGCGGATCTGAAAAACAACTTTTTTGCAGGGGACCATCTAAGGACTAGTGTGGCCAAGTTTGGATTTCAATTGGCTGAGTAATTTCCGAGAAGAAGATCTTTGAAAGTGTTTTTCATAGGGTCCAATGTTAAAAATATGATCCCCGCTGGCGGCCATCTTGGATATAGCTCGGATCTGAAAAAAACAACTTTTTTGCAGGGGACCATCTAAGGACTATTGTGGCCAAGTATGGTTTCAATTGGCCCTGTAGTTTCAGAGGAGAAGATCTTGGAATGTCTTTTCCCATAGGGTCCAATGTTAAAACTATGATCCCTGCTGGCGGCCATCTTGGATATAGCGTGGATATGAAAAAGCAACTTTTTTGCAGGAGACCATCTAAGGAAAATTTTGGCCAAGTTTGGTTTCAATTGGCTCAGTAGTTTTAGAGGAGAAGATCTTTGAATGTCTTTTCGCTGGCGGCTATCTTGGATATAGCGCGGATCTGAAAAACAACTTTTTTGCAGGGGACCATCTAAGGACTAGTGTGGCCAAGTTTGGTTTCAATCGGCTGAGTAATTTCAGAGGAGAAGATCTTAGAAAGTGTTTTTCATAGGGTCCAATGTTAAAAATATGATCCCCGCTGGCGGCCATCTTGGATATAGCTCGGATCTGAAAAAAACAACTTTTTTGCAGGGGACCATCAAAGTACTATTGTGGCCAAGTATGGTTTCAATTGGCCCTGTAGTTTCAGAGGAGAAGATCTTGGAATATCTTTTCCCATAGGGTCCAATGTTAAAACTATGATCCCTGCTGGCGGCCATCTTGGATAAAGCGTGGATCTGAAAAACAACTTTTTGCAGGGGACCATCTAAGGACTATTGTGGCCAAGCTTGATTTCATTGGCCCAGTAGTTTCAGAGGAGAAGATCTTTGAATGTGTTTCCCATAGAGTCCAATGTTAAAAACTATGATCCCCACTGGCAGCCATCTTGGATATAGCGTTGATATGAAAAAACAACTTTTTTGCGGGGGGACCATCTAAGGACTAGTATGGCCAAGTTTGGCTTCAATTAGCCCAGTAGTTTCAGAGGAGAAGATCTTTGAATGTCTTTTCCCATAGGTTCCAATGTTAAAACTATGATCCCCGCTGACAGCCATCTTGGATATAGCGCTGATCTGAAAAACAACTTTTTTGCAGGGGACCATCTAAGGATTTTTGTGGCCAAGTTTGGCTTCAATTGGCTCAGTAGTTTCAGAGGAGAAGATCTTTGAAAGTGTTTTCCAATAGGGTCCAATGTTAAAACTATGATTCCCGCTGGCGACCATCTTGGATATAGCGCGGATCTGAAAAACAAGTTTTTTGCAGGGGACTATCTAAGGACTTTTGTGGCCAAGTTTGGTTTCAATTGGCTCAGTAGTTTCTTCGGAGAAGATCTTTGAGAGTGTTTTCCCATAGGGTCCATAGTTAAAACTATGAACCCCGCTTGCGGCCATCTTGGATATAGGGCGGATCTGAAAAACAATTTTTTTGTAAGGGACCATCTAAGGACTATTGTAGCCAAGTTTGGTTTCAATTGGCTCAGTAGTTTCAGAGGAGAGGATCTTTGAAAGTGTTTTCCCATAGGGTCCAATGTTGAAACTATGATCCCGCTGGCGGCCATCTTGGATATAGCGCGGATCTGAAAAACATCTTTTTTGTAAGGGACCATCTAAGGACTATTGTAGCCTAGTTTGGCTTTAATTGGCCCAGTAGTTTCTGAGGAGAAGATCTTTGAAAGTATTTTCCCATAGGGTCCAATGTTAAAACTATGATCCCCGCTGGCGGCCATCTTGGATATAGCGCGGATCTGAAAAACAAGTTTTTTGCAGGGGACCATCTAAGAACTATTGTGGCAAAGTTTGGTTTCAATTGGCCCAGTAGTTTCAGAGAAGAAGATCTTTGAATGAAAAAGTTACGCCGGACGGACGACGGACGACAGACGGACGGATGGACGACGGACGAAAAGTGATGGCAAAAGCTCACCCTGGCTCTAGACAGGTGAGCTAAAAATATATCTTTTTTATTCCTTAGAGTATAAGTATCTTTGTTAAGGGAGTATCAGTGTCAGATTTCAGAAGCATTCGGTATCATTGGGCTTCGTCCATTTAAATAGGGTTAATGTTTTTTGTATATGTATCATATTATCTAGGTTATAGGTCATTAAAATACACAATGTATCAAATTTTATAAACTTCCAATTATATTTCAATATAGTTTTGGGTATAAAAACAGCTAAAGGAAATTGAAGGAAAACTCTAGAGAGAGCTATTTCCCGCCAAAACTTTGACATCTTATAACTCAAAATTCTTACATGAATTTTCTAAATTTTTTCTCATGTTGTTCTATTAGCAAAGTTCTTCAAAACAAAAGGTCAACATATTGATTCTAATGACAAAATTCTGACAGTCGAACTCCTTCAATACTTTTCACAGTTTACAGTTGTCAACTTATCCACACAAAGCTTATTTTAATGTATTACTAGTAATTCAATTCAATTTAACTTACCGGGGATTATCTTTTGCTTCTTTTTGCCTACCTTTAAATATATTACATTTATATTGGATTTGTACTTTGAATAATAATCAGTGGAGGATGTATAAATTTCAAAAAAAACAAAACAAAACAAAACAAAACAAAACAAAAAACAAAGTAGTTTGCTCATCATCGACTTTTTTTTTTAGAAAAAAGACAATGCTATCAGTTAAATAAAGTCACACACAAAACCCCATTTCAGAAGGATTTGCTCCTACAGGGGAATTGGAAATTAACACCAACTGCCGAAATTGCAAAAAAAAAATGAGATTTAAGAAAAGCAAAGACATCCCACAGCAGAAAATACGGAAATAAAAACCCACAACATTCAAATCCAATAAGCCGGTTATATAATAAATATAGCTTGTGCACCAAGGAAACAACACAACAGAAACTTGGTTCAGCTGTGTGTGGAAATTATAATACTAGAAGATGATAGTTATTCATTTCACTGTGTATTTTTTTGGAATTCAGAACACAATTTTACCAGTTTTCCTTGTATGTTTGTCAAGAAAAATTATGCAACTATTTTCCCTTTGATCTTAAATTTCATACTTCTTTACCATTTTAATAGAAAAAATAATTTCATCAGTGATACATGAATAATATGGTACAAAAATGCAGTTTTGCCTTCATATAAATTCATTTTCCCTCTATTTGGCATTACATGATATTTTTCAAATATTGACATCATAAATGTAAAACTGGAATAATTTTTCCTACATTTTACAGATACTTACAATGAATGATGTTTGACCCGAAGAAAAAGACAACAACTAAAACACACGACAATCCAACTATAATTTACCATTTATTCATACGGTCATCTTCATCTGTAAAAATGTAACTATGCTTTATATTTTATTTGCCATTATTAAAATTGTGTTGATGTACAAATTGCACACTATACACATATTAGTTCTCGTGCACAGTGTATAACCTAATGAGAAAAGTTTCAGTCTTGTTACTTTGAACATCTTGTTAAAAGGTAATACATGAGGATTGTCACTTACGAACACCATGTACACGTGTTAGATTTTAAGTGGTGCGTACTAGAAAGCATTATTACTATGATAAATGTGTATGTTACAACCAAACCGGATTAAATATAAATTTTCGTTCGTTTACGCGGCATATATTAGTGACCTTGATATGCATTCTTTTCCCCGCTCTGACTCTAAACATGAATACGTCACAAAGAACATTGACAGTTTTTAGATTTGATACCCGCGTTGATTTGATAAACTGATCAAATCACGAGAGTATTCTATTCTCATTAGTCGAGTCAATTCGACATATCATGACATAAAGTCATCAAGTCTGATTGAGAGCACTCCCCTTTATCGTGACAGCAATTATCAAAAGCATACAATGATTTGATTGAACAAGCATTCTTCTCATGTAAAAGTGGAGATACGTGGACACAAAATAATGGTCAAAATGATGATTCTTATAATTGAAAAGAATTTTCCCTGTGTCCGTACCAGTTTTCCTTTCATACATTTTCGTCCTGATGCTCAGAAATTAGTGTTTTAGGGAATTAAATGTAGAATGTGTGTGTGTGTGTGTTTTTTTTTACAAAGTAATACATTGCTCCCGGATTTTTACGACGATTGTGATAAAGCTCATGGCATTTAATGAAGTATTTTCAAACGTTTTGACCATATGAAGACCATTGGATGTGGTTTGTTTCCATTGATTTATTCGCTTTTTTACCTTTTTGGGGCCATTTAGGGCTTACTTTATGGTTTGAGGTTCCTCACTGTGTTGAAGACCATATGGTGACCCCTAGATGTTTTGTTTTGGGTCGTTTTAACCTGGATATGGGATGTTGTCTTCTTGACATTTACCCCATTTCCTTTCTTTTTCAATATATATGTTGAGATAAATTTTAGTTGCACGTTGATTTCTAATTATTGCAGTGGGTCTATATTTTTATTTTTCTTTTCCGATTCTGAAAAAGTAGTTACAGAGCTAGTTTTTAGAGAACAGGTTGAGCAGAAGTTACATTTAAATTTCAATAAATTAAAGATGATATTTCAATAAATAACTAAACTAAACAAATTGTGTATTGGTACATTTGACTACCGACTGGGATTAAAAAAAAATGTAACAAAATGTGTTGTGAGTAAAATTTTATCTTGAGCGTTGCATACAAGGCTGAAAGTTTATTTAAAATTATCTTATACATATCAGTTTTAATATCTTTTTTCATTGTGTATGATGAATTATATTTCTACTTAATTGTATAAATGTAGGTTGATTGTTAAAAGTTAATTACAGATGATAAGCAACGGATGGATCCAGGATTTTTGAAAGGAGGGGCACAAACGAAAACTATTTTTACATTTTCATTTTCAAGTATAATTCGTAAAGATGTATTTGTATAGTTGAATACAAAATCCCTACAACATTTTTTGTAAAAAAAAGGACCATATCCCCTTTACCCTCACCCGTAATCCACTTCTGCGAATGGAAGGTCTAATCTCAAACTGAAAAAACTACAAATTGATTGCCAACTGAAAGTTATCAGAAAAATGTCGAAATGTCTAGTGCTATGTGTATCGAGTCGGATTTCTGGGACACAGTGTCATGTTTGATCGTGTTATATATATATTTTGCTATCCGTTCCTATGTGCTTTCCATTAATTTTGAACGCTTTTATTATACCAAAGTGTTAATGTGTCTGGATCTCATGTTATGCAAGTACGACGTTATATTAAAAAAGAATCGCGTTTCATTACATAACGTATTCTCTTTTTTGTTTTCACCTGTCCGCGCAAATCATGTGAATATTACGAATTCTTCTCAGCGATTGGCCAACTAAAATAAAGGTCTCCCTTGCGATTACATTAGTATTGTATTATCTCATTGTGACAGCACGATTAAGTTAGGGTCGATTCAACAAACGTGTCCCTACCTGACCTTCTTTGCCAATCAAAATGCAGTGATGTTTTGACTGATTCAATATTTGCTTCTATATCAATAATTGGCAGTTCCTTTGTACAAAGATGACAAAAGTCTACATCGTGTATAAATGTATACAATATGCTCTCTGTTTCCGTCCACAAGATGACAATGTGTTTTCTTTAGCACAGAAGCTGACAAAAGATATACACGTCACAAACTGATGGTGGGGACAGATTTATTGAATCATTTCTATGACGTTACATGCTGTTGTTGTGTCTGCTTTGAATGACATTTGTCTATTTAAGATTGAAGGAAAGTTCAAACGTAAATCGTCGCGGTTGTATCAGAAGTTTGAAGAGTTGTTTACCGATTTCTAGGTTTTTCATAGTTTTAGAATTGTTTCAATTTTTCAGTAGACATAGCTCTCAACCTGTGTTTACGGAGTTAATTATTGGCTGTTATTGTGAGAAAGCTATATTTCATATGGGCCTTTTCAAACATCAACAACAATCTGTCATGTCTTTTGAAACATTATAACATCTCTTTCAAAGAGAGCTTTTTTAAATGATTATCTGTTCAGATGGATATTGATATAGCCAAAAATATGCTTGAACTATATTTTAAATTGCAAGGGAAATACCTAAAATTGCTTTTTCTGACAGGTTTAAATTCTCAAAGAATTCTTTGCAAGGTCAATCTAAGTATGGAGAGGCAAAGTATACAGACTCTCACAATTCATCAAAATCATTTTAGCTGTATATTTTAACTTCAGTTGCAGTATATGCCACTTCCGTACAATGAACACTTCGTTTAAGTGTGAACATACTCGTTCCAATCTTACAGAAAAAAAATTAATGGACATTGCATCACGCAGGCAGGTTAAGGCAGTTTAGCGTTAATTTTGGAAGGGGCAGACAACTCCGTATACGTCATGACGTCACGCTGTCAATCACCCCACGTCGTCTGGGGATGTTTCATGATAATGTGGTTACATATGCGCATAATATATGATGCAACTTATTGTCGATTGTGTTATTTCGTTAAACCACCTCTGGTATACAATGAAATGTTTATCTTCAGTGTTGCAAAAGGGAAATATAGAATCCAAAACAGCATCGAGTGAGAAACGACATTTCTACACTAGAGATAGTTAAATTTTTGAAATTTTTAAACGCGAGGCTTGCCGAGCGTTTAAAATATTTGAAAATTTAACTATCGAGAGTGTAGAAATGTCGTTTCTCACGAGATACGGTTGTGGATTTTATTTCTCTAATGATTTCAAGATGATTTTGGACAAAAACATGAACCCCCTTTTCTGATGATCCGAAATAAATGTGTTCTTTGAGCGTGACGTCAGCAGGCATGGTCGCCTTTTTTCATGACGTCACAATGGTAAAGTCGGAAAACGGTAAACAAATTTGACGTCATAATTGAAATTCATCCAATCACTTGCCGAGAACAACATTCTCTCTAGAGAGGAGAACAGTATTTCTCCAACTGTTCAATAAACGTGAAAACAGGACAGAAATTAGAGAAAAAATGTTTTTATAGTTTTCCGCCAGTTTCCAGTAGCTCCGCCTTTTCTCCCATATTTGGAAAATCAGTGTCACCGGAAGGCTTTCAACTGAAAAACAGGTGTGAGCTCGGACGGCTGTGTAACATCTTACCAGTACTACGTAGAATGAAGGTAAGAATGGCTAAGTTAAAAGAAGTATGTCGATCATCTAAAGTGAAATAAGGCGATCAGGCCCTCTGAGCCCAGAATACGCCGCAAGAGCTAAGATATATGAGCAAAATCCTCACTGACAGTGACATCAGCTTGTCTATATTGCCTGTAGAAATTTAGAATAGAAGGCTTTAATTGGCCAAATTAGGACCTTTATATTGCCATTACATTCTTTACTATATGTGTGTATTTTAAAGAACGCCACACAGCCACAGGATGGGGTAAAAAAGGGGGTGCCACCACTGTCCTGGGCACCAGGCCAAAAGTAAGACAAAAAGGTGTACCAGTATGTAGATATACAATGTAGGCCTAAGTTGTATCATGCATAATAGACCCTATAACGTCCCCTCAGTCCACTGGCAAGGGAACAACTGCAGGGTTACACTTTGTTGTATACCTACATCTGGACCTACATGTACATGAGAGCTAAAATGTGATATATGAAATGCGGGTCCATTCTCCCACCTTCCTGTTCGCCCTATTAGTGTTCACACAGGGACTTGCTCCTGCCCTAGAAATAAAATTGTTTACTATTTAACATGAATCTCGGGGGAAAAAAACACTAGGGAAATCCTATGCCTGATACCCCGCTCGCTTCGTCTCCAATTTCCTCAATAAAATAACCAAAACTTATAATTCTGCATTTTACATTCTCTTCCTGATTGATTTTCTAAACAGAAAACACAATTTCTGTCGTTGGACGAAGCGAGCGGGGTATCAGGCATAGGATTACCCTTGTGTATTTTTTCTCAGAGATTCATGTTTGATACCAGTAAATTTTTTCTAGGCCGGGAGCACGTCCCTGTGTTCCCACTTGTCCCTTTGCCCTAAATATATGATACTATAGAATTTTTGTACATAACATGTAAAAATCCTACAATTTCATTGGATAATCTGACGTCTCTATATTTGAACAGCTATTTGTTTACCTTGACCATGTTGACAGCGGGACACTATACTATACCTCACATGATTTCCGGTTTACTACTTTGCCACATTTAAATTTTGATTTCTTTTATGTTATGTACTAAATTAATTACAGACTTCCCCCTCGGGAACCGTTTTCCTATAGTGTTGTCTGGTGCGAATAGTGCCCTCGCCTGTCGGCTCGTGCACTATACGCCCCAGACAACACTATAGGAAAACGGTTCCCTCTGGAGAAGTCCATAATAGATTAATAGTCTTTTTTTTTCAAAAAATATTTTTATGTTTTTCCAGCCAACTTTGACCATTTGAATAAACACGGTATATTCAGTATTTGGTTATCTTGCAGTGAAATTAATTTTAATGGGCTGGACTTTCATTTAGGCAAATTTAAGTTTCCTCAGCAACTCCTTTCTTAGAACACTCTACCTTTTTCTGTTGTTTAGTCTACAATCTACTGAGATGTTTAATTTTTCATTAAAAATTTATATGGTGAAATGCTAGAAAAACATATTTTTATTGCATTGTGTCATATACTTTTGTATATTCATACTGATGCAAATGTTAAAAAAAGAATGCATGCTACAATTGCTGATGCAGTGAGGCCAAAATTAAAATATTGTTTGTTCCCCTAGTAACCTACCGACCCTGAGACAATCATCCTACCCAAATAATTTTATTGATTTTCAAAAAAATTTTTTTTTTACTCAGATTTGGATATGAAAGAACAGTAATTTCTAACCACATTTTGCGAAAATGATAAAAAATAATTTTCTTCCTACCTACATGCAGACAATTTAAAAGAAATTAATCTAATGACAATACTGACATCCCCACTTTTCAGTTTTATTAGGTACATTAATAATTAACATGTCAACTTGGTAGGTACATGTAAACGGACCCTTTGCGAATGGACCTTGCGAACATGTATAGTGGGTGAACCTATCCATTACCTGTCATACTAGTACATTTTTGTATATAGTTGACATATCATCTATAGAGGGGATGGCACTTTTTGGGATGTCGAAGTTAGATGTATTTAAAACTGGAGATTTCGGGAAATAAAAATTCATCATGTTCACCTTGAATCGAGATTTCATCAGACTTTAGTCTGGATCCTGGGATGACCCCCCTCTCCAATTTATATTTACTATGGAACACCAAAGCTGTCGTATCATGCCAGTGCACCTTTAGTTAGATGCTATCAAAATGCCAATACATTGGGTGGTGTTTTATTTGCTTTATGTCATTTTTATACATTTTGTGGTTTTGACTTTAAGTTATGTGGTTTTCACTTTAAATGGTGCATTTTTCACTTTACACTGTGTGGTTGTTACTTCACGAAGTTTACGTTTTTGTCTCGCCCGCGACGAAAGTCGCGAAAGTGAGACATATGCGTGCAAAGTATGGCGACAGCGTTAACTTTTACTAAATTCAGGATATCTTGAAACCCTTTGATGTAGGAACATCATACTTGGTCCAGTGGTAGTAATAATCAAGTGCTACCTGACGGACGTAACGTTATGTGACCTTGACCTCAATTTCATGGTCTAGTGGCCACATTAAGTTTTTCTGCTTAAGTCCATATCTCAATAACTAGAAGTGGTAGGTTGATAATATTTGGTATGTAGGTTGGTCTTGGGTAGTACATATCAGTCTGGCAGGTCACTTTTGTCCTTGACCTCAATTTCACGGCTAGTGGCCACGTGAAGTTTTTCTGCTTAAGTCCATATCTCAATAACTAGAAGTGGTAGGTTGATAATATTTGGTATGTAGGTTGGTCTTGGGTAGTACATGTCAGTCTGGCAGGTGACTTTTGTCCTTGACCTTAATTTCACGGTCTAGTGGCCATGCTAAGTTTTTCTGCTTAAGTCCATTTTTCGATAACTAGAAGTGGTAGGTTGATAATATTTGGTATGTAGGTTGGTCTTAGGTAGTACATGTCAGTCTGGCAGGTGACTTTTGTCCTTGA
>MJUU01014134.1:54621-73040 GCA_002080025.1 Modiolus philippinarum | reverse complement strand
TGTTTTCAAACCTATTTAGATATACAATTTTCAAATTATTCAAGGCCCCTCAAGGGGGCATACCAGGCACGGATCCAGACAATTTAAAAAGGGGGTGCCAATCAGAAATGTAGGGAAATTTCGCCCAGCGGAGCGAGGCATGAAAATTTTTAGGGTATTTTCTTACTAAAACACCAGGATATTCATTAAATTACACATGATTGTCCAGAAAAAAGGGGGTTCAAACTCCCAGGACCTCCCCACCCCTTTGGATCCGCCAATGCATGCATGAATATTACAAGGATTACATTTACATTCAGTTGCACCTTTACGCTCATATGTTTCATATCTACCTATTACTGCGGACAAAAGAACCTATAGGAAGGAAAACAAAAAATCTGGAGAAATGGAGAAAACAGCTATTATAAACATGATAGAAGTGGTTTAAGCACATTGATACCTTTATTGCAAAGTATTATAAACATGATAGAAGTGGTTTAAGCACATTGATACCTTTATTGCAAAGTGTTAATATGGCAGTGAAAAAGGGAAGAAAATGATTTTCAGTAGAGTGGAATAATAACAATAAATAAGGGGTGTGAAGAATAAGAGAGTCTAATTAATAGACTAGAAAAACCCAAAACAATGTCAATTAAGTGGGTCACTTATATGACGAAATATTTCTGTTCATCCTATTTAGGCAGTTGTTTTTAAATTTTTAGTTTTACGAACCCTCCTACCTTATTTAAAAATTTGGCCCCGAAATTGAAAAAAAAATATGCTTCTGAAACATGTTGAATTTTATTCTTAATTTTTTTTCCTACCCAACCAATATTTGGCCTATTATTCAATAAAATTCGACCTCAATTTTTCTGGAATTTTGATTTTTTATTTTTTTTTCTTCTTCCTACCCACCAACATGCACAATTAAAAATTAAAAAATATGGCCTTACTCAGTAACTATTTAGATTCTCTTATCTCTGTCATTTTAATGTTTTGGGTTTTCATACAACAAAAGAACTTGGTGAAAGCAGCTCGACTAGAAAGTCTGATGTCCTACTAGTAAAGCAAAAGGGGAAATTAAGTTCGAATCTTCATACTATTATTACAAATGATTTTTTTTGTTTTTTATTTATTTATTTATTTATTATTGTAGTATAATATCTCTTCCATTCATTTTTTAAATTGTCGATCCCAGTTAACAAGACCTGGAAGGAATATCAGTTATATTAGTCACAGACAATACTAAGCCCAAAATATATTTCATGCATATCTATTCACTTGTTCTGCACAGTGTTGTTCTGTCAATCAGAGGGGGTACCACATGGAAGCATTACTTGCACGAAATAATTTATGCACCCCCAACCAATATAACGATACCAAGCAAATTTCTGCAACAATTTGGAATAGAACATTTGTAAACTTATTGTGAAACGTCAGACAGTTTGAGAAAAGGTTCTGTACACTAATCTGACCACTGACGTTTACGTTTAAAAATGTTTGCATGCAGGAATGGGTTCAAGGTATAAACCGTACGCGGAGAATTCCTGTCACCTATTGAAGACGAGCATATTTTCGCTATATTCCAACACAATCACATAAGAGCACAAATAAACTATTTTATTGGCGAGGATTTGCCCCATGGGTATTTGCGCAGTGATCCGTTTTCGAAACGATTCCCGTCCGATGTGACGTCAATTTTATATAATCGACATCTTTGCGCTTATTTCACGTCCGCCAGATAAGCCACTTCGTAGTTTCGACAACTTCCGCTTTATGCGGAAATCGGCCAGATGCATTATGGGAAGGATGGAAGCAAAACAGCAGACGAAGTGGGCGAGAGGACAAATGGATTAATCATAAATTGTGCAATTGTGTAAAACAATTAGGTGGAGACATGTCTTTTACGGAACATGTCATTATTGGATAAAACCGTTAGTTGACAAAATGTGGTTCCCACATGAGTTATTTATTTGTACTAGCTTAAAACGTTGTGCAAAAATTGCGACTTTTTGACCTTGATGACATAAAACACATTCAATTTCTTCGTTTGCCCCTGTAAAATTTATGACAGTTTGTTATATTACCTCCCTGTGTTTATTGCTATGTTCATATGATTATAAATTGTATCATAGTGATTATAATCCTGAAGAAATCAAAGGGAAAGACGGTTGGGTACCGGTCCAACGGCAACACTGCCATGTTATGTGACCCCTTGAGCTGTGACCGTCGGCCGGAAAAGAAAATCTGTTTTAAAATAATGATAAATTTGCAAAATTTGAAGAAGAAAAACAACATATATCACATATGTCTGATCAGGTGGTGCTAGTCGGGCCCTGACATTATCAAAATTTCAGTACCCCAACCGATAATTCTGTAAACCCTAAAACTACAGTGACAACAAAAATAGGGCTACTGGTACACAAATTGGAGCTTAACCAAAATTTTAGGGATCTGTAGGCCACTTGGTCCCTGCTAATACAGGGATGAACCTACCCAGTACCCAGGGGCCCAGTAGCCCACGGCCCCTAAAATTCTGCCTGGGCTACTAAAAATTTTTAACCAGTAGCCCAGCTGGCTACCAAAATTTTAGACATTAATGGTTAGACACATAGCACTGGGCTAGTAGAATATACAGTTGGGCTACCAATTTTCATTTGCCAGGAGCCCAAGGTGGCCATATAGACTCAGATTTGAAGGTGCATCCCTGTAATATATATCCTTGGACAAGGAGAATATACTAGCTGAAATGAGCTCCCAAATATTATAATATAGATGTCTGTTTTAAAATATATATATACAATGTAATTATGATTTTGGTCCTTTTTGATTTGGTATACTCTCCTGGTTTAAATAACACTGAATTTACTCCATGTCAGATGTGTCCTTTATTTTCACTTAATTTTTTTAAGTAGTACAATGTATATCAGAATTATGATTAAATCTTGTATATTTTACATTTTAATTATGCAGTATAGTGATTGTCAGAAATATATACATCAATGATATTGAAATCATATTCTATACAGGGTTTTTTTTTGCAAACAAAATTCAAACCTCATTTGAAAACAAAAACATTTTGATTTTGATAATTATTCTTTGATGACTTTGTACATTTATGTGTATGCTTGCGGGTATTCATAGTGCTTTCTTTAATTAACCCCAAAAATGCAATTAATGGATACTTTTCTCATATCAACTTATTTTTCTTGGGTAAATAATTAATTGCAGAGTCTACAAGTAATTTCTGTTCATACTTGTAACTTAGTAGGCTAGAAAAAAAAATAGGATAAAATTAAAGTAAAGGTTAAAATTTCGGTTAGAATTTAAGATTGTATGAAAAGTGTGCTTTAATAAATGACAATATGCTTAATTTGCAGCCAAATTTACTACAGCTGAATAAGTCGTCTAAGTGGTGATGAATAAGTCTACTAAAAAGGTGACAAGTAGACATACTTTAATTTAGTGACAAGAAGACTTGTGATGAGGCACAAATTGTTGAAATGGCCATCCAAGTCAATTCAAAATATTTTCAGTAATGTGTTCAAATCTGGGTTTTTTTTTTTGGGGGGGGGGTGTTTGTTTTTTCAATTTTAGTTTTACGAACCCTTCTACCTTAAAAATTTGGCCCCAAAATTGAAAAAAAAAATTTGCTGTTTGAATTCTATTTTTATTTTTTCCCTACCCTACTAATATAAGGCCTATTACTCAATAAAATTCCTATTATTTCAATCCAAATTACAGTTTTTTCCCTGACCTCAATTTTTCTGAAATTTTATTTTTAATTTATTTCCATCCTCCTACCCACCAACATTTAGGAAAAAATTGTAGAACTTAAAAACATTGTTCCATTGCTTTGTTTTATCATATATGTGTAGAAACTGTCTCATGTGCATATCCTTTCACTGCTTGTTGCCAAGTTCTTCTAGAGAGTATGTGTATATTTAATAAACACTGAATATCCAGGACAATAATTGGCATTACTCCTATCCAAAAATAGTGAACCACTTAGATTCAATTAAACCTATAAAGTCAGCAAAAAATGCCAATAAAGTCAGCCTTGCCAAGTTTTTTCCAGGGAATAGGTGCATGCAAGAGCGAATTTTCTCTAGAGTGTGTTATTCAACTACCTGTGAAGTTTCCATCATCAATAAATTGTTATTTTTTTTTTTGCAAAATATTTATTCAGGGAAATGCAATCATTAATCATTTCATTTGCCCTTGTAAACATCTGTAAAATCATGGATAATTGCCATGCATATAGTGTCAGCAAATAAATTCATAAATCAGGGTCCTTTTTCAGAAAAAAATACACCTCTACCTACCCAGTTGGTTCTTTGTCAGCAAAAAAAATTTACCTACCTACCCACTTGGAGGGTAGGGTCGTAAAAGGGGAAACAAATAATTTTTTAAGGTTGGCCCTACAAATTAAAAAACAGTGACCTTGTGGTATTATGTGCATGTACCCCATCTGCTATCAAACAATAATTAGATAAGGCACAGATATAATTCTGCAACCTGTGTCAATTTTATCATATACCTGAGAAGCAATTTAGACTTCTGAAATCAGTTGATAAACTTTCATCAGTTTTATGCCAGAATTATTTATTGATTTTTTGTTATCAGTATCCCTAATTCAGTCTACACATATCTTGATGTGCTCTTTTGTAACTGGGTAGGAGTGATACTCTGAAGTAAATTGTAGGGTTGGAGAGATATTGGCAAATATGACACACCTGAAGATAAAAAGTCTGTATTTCATACCTACATGTGGTAGGTACTCTTTGAATTTCATCTGAACAGGGGGTTTGACTGTTGTTTGAGTATCTCAAATACGTGGTTTAAAATTGTGGTCATCATTTTTTGCCCCAATAAATACTTGTTATTTTATTTATTTATTTATTTTTTTGGTTTGGGTAAATATTCTTGCTATTTTTGGGTTTTGAGTTAAACCAAGATTTGTGTTGGGCAAGGATGTATAATGATAACTTATAATGATTATAAGTCCTTGTGTTGGGGAACTTCCAGAATTTTTGGGCATAATTCTACAGTGTTTGCAATCAGATTTACTACATATAGCATTGAAAGTGCTTTTCCTTCTTTATTCATTTATTTATTTATTTGTATTTTGTAATTTTCTGAAAAAAAATAAATATATTTGTTATATGGAATTTTATGGGAGTATTTAACTCTGAACTTTGAAGGTATGCATATTTAGGGCACTGATATAGCAACATCAAGAAATGTGTTGTTGTATATTTCTAGAAGGGTGTACCAAGCCTTGAATATATATGACAGACATATCCCAACAAAATATTCTATTTGGCCTGCCAGATAATTGACGATATATTGATAAGACGGTCTGATATTCAGTATCGTCTTCTGTGTTCCACGGACAGTTGCCCAGTTATTCAATCAAATTTAAGTTAACTTGCGTATACTGCTTTGATTTTTTGGCATCATTTGATCTAGTAGCTTCATGCCTGTTCCGTAAGACAAGTCTCCGTAATTGAGCTTGCTGTTTTGATTATTTCAAGCTAAGGTATTATCGTCAGGTCGACGTGTCTCCCCCTTTTCGCTGTTTGGTTTGCATCAACCACGGTCCCTACACGGTTGCTGTCGAATGTCTCAAGGCACAGTCATATATTTTAATCATTTGTTATCACCATTTTAATGTTGTAAATGAAAAAAAACACAATTTATCAATTATTTCGGCCCAAGCACGTTTCTGTACCGACGTTTCCATATGCAGACAACGCAATATTTTGCTTCCGAAACCTTTGACCTAGACAATTTACCTCCGCAATGGAGAGCGCGCGCCTGCGCAGTTTGAAACTCCGAACTCGCTTATTCGCCGTCAACACACATGCAATTTGCACCCAAAAGGGCAGGGGCAAGCTGAATATTAATCTACTGAATTTTTATGTTTCTGGAAAGCATCAGTCATGAATTTATCAGAAATTGCTGTACGAAGAATGAAATGTTCGATACGGCGGATTAGAGGGTCGTTTGGCAATATTTTCACCAATTTACTTAAAAAGTTGAAAAATAAACAATTTTCCGTATCAAAGGTAAATTTCGTACAGCACTTTTCTGATTACGTGCTTTTCACTGATTACATTGGTATATTTACTTCAATTCTTAATGAGGCGCTTGCCCCTGCACTTTTGTGATTAAGGCACAAAACTGTATTACACTATAAACCGTCACGTGATCAC
Source organism: Modiolus philippinarum (assembly GCA_002080025.1). Classification (NCBI taxonomy): domain Eukaryota; kingdom Metazoa; phylum Mollusca; class Bivalvia; order Mytilida; family Modiolidae; genus Modiolus; species Modiolus philippinarum. Next base: position 66,843 of record MJUU01014134.1, on the reverse strand, counting down.
TTTCGCTTTCACTTTGTTTTTTGGAAAGTTGAAATCGACGAACGAACGTTTCTCCTTTATCATAAAAGTCGCTGTTTTATAGTTGCAAAACAAAACAAAGCATTAAAAGCCTGTTCAAATATGTATAGTTTACCCCTCGTAAAATACGATATTTTTATGATTTTACCTTAACCGCCCTGCGCACCGGAATTAGCATATAATTTATGGAAACGAAAACAGCGAAAAGGTCCTGCATGTCAATAAAAATGTGCATATTGCTGCTTATATCCTCATTCTAAAAAACACTGATTTGCTGGAATTTTTCAAATAAGAATATTAACGTAAAAAAGAAACTGTGCAATGGTAATGGTAAAAACGCAATATTTCCTTAATTACACCGAATATTAATAGGATATTTTGGATAGTCATTCCTGTATACATACACAGCAATATTGATGTTGTTTTCGGTTTTTAATTGATTTTGTTTCCGAGCATTCGAAAGATCCCCGTATTTTGGCACTTTTTTCGTAAGTGTCAAGGTCAAATGCTTCTAACATTTTGTTTCAGTGTAAACGGATTGTTCTGACCTTTAACAAGTAGGAAACACCCTTTTCTTATAAAGAACATCTTGACGGATTAATAAGAGTGTTGAAAAAGGGTCCGAATAGAAGAATTTCGAGATCTGGTTCCCAGAATATATATAAAAATGACGCCAGTAAACATTCTTTATTGCAGGTCGACAAGAAACAGTCTTAATGAACACTTTTTCAACAATTTCGTCACTTTTGGAAATCGGATTTCCTGTCATAAACACATAAAGTGAACACCCATTAGCCGGCTTCCTGACATGTGCAGTTGGTTTCAGGCATCCAATATTGCTTCAAGAATGTTGCCCGGTTTTTGGAAGAATTAACTTAAATTGTTTCAAACCCGCATCTGGAATAAGGGATCAGCGAAAAGAACCAGAATTTGTCTCGACACAAGGCCAACATTTGACCTTACAGGACAATCAGGGGTTAACACCAGTTCCAAGCACTTTCTCTGACAATTTAAACAACAAAAATGCAAATGTGCCGAATGTTTCTATTGAATTTTAATGACTCCTGATTTTGTAAATTCAACTTTTCTTCTTTCCATTTGTGTATTACCATTTGTCGTTACATTTTATAGTACTTTTAAAAATTTTGTAGGAATAAATGAAATAAAATACGTTTTAAATCAACTCTTAAATTTAATTGGTTTTTTAACTTAGGACCAAATTGTTAATTTTTTCTCATCTCTTTATACACCAGATAATATGTGCTATCAGGCGACATAAACATCATGTTGGTTGTTGTCTTAAACTTAAACTACTCCAACAAACCGATTGAAATACAATTGAAAAACCAGAAGAATGGTTTTTATCATAACAAAATGTTCTCTAGAAATAAGTTTGTTTTTAAACAAGTCTGAACCATATTAAGGTCACTTTTACATTGTTGTCTATATACTGAAAACATACTCATGCATTTAATTTAATGTCATGATTATAAATTACCTTACAAACTTACATGACCAAAAAAACATCAAAAAGCTTGAAAGTAGTAAAATCAGAGTTTATTTCGTTTAGAAAGTCTTTTTTTCAGAATGAGATTTCCGTGATTTTCACTAAATACCCCTGCGATATATCACTGAAATATTAGCCAGCACTTTGCAGAAAAGAAATTGTTAGCTATTTCTTGAAATGTTTAATCTCGACACAACTATAAACGAATCAAATGCATGTTCAGCACAGTGCAGGAACTAGATAAATTTTACGCTTCAATTTACGTCCGATTTTTTCATACCTGGATAGTCAGTATTCTGCATGCTAAAATTTAAGTGAAATATCTAGGGGTTTCATGGAAATCAAGGAAAAGGTCATTCTGACACAAAATATATTTTTTCTGGGTATTTGATTCTTTATGTTTTAAAGACCAAAGTGTAACATTGAGCTCGTCGTCAGGGACGGGATATCCATCCTTTCAATTAGTACTATGTGTAACACTTTGCGAATACATGCAGCAAAAAATCGGTAACAGGCAAAGACTGGTGCGTCCATAGCCACAGCTTTAAAGATATCAAAACATGAGAATTAGCGAATCAAGGAAATCTTGTTTTCTCTGTTGTTAAGAAGTCGAAGCCAAATGTAAGATATATAAATTGATGTGAAACATAGCCAAAATTGTGAAAAATATGTTTAAGGACTTCCTAGCCTGGGCAACCGTTTTTATTTCCTGTACCCTTCTGCAGCTGGTTGTATTTACAGGGGTTTAGGTCAATGATTTACCTTCAGTTAGTATTTTATTTCAAATTTTACTGCACAATATTCAATTATTTTTTTTTTGTTTCGACTACTTTAAATAATTCAAGTATTGACATGTTTTGCCGATTAGTGCAAACCAACCGACTTCGTGTTTTTTTTTGTTGCCTTTTCATTGTATTGAACCCTCTACTTTGATGCCCATTTACATTGAGAGTCATCTTAAGGGAAATCAAATATATGTGTAGGAAAGAACACCTTTTGTTTGACACAACATCATTATGGATAAAAATAAGATTCTATATTGAATAAAAATGAATATACCAGTTGTAGGGAACACATTGTTTTTTTTATAAAATCTAGTTTGCAATCAAATATTCTATATTTGAACTTCCCAACTTACTTTTAAGTTATACATATATCTACTTGCATATAAATTTTTTTTTGTCAATTGTAAGATATCTACTTATGTGTCAAATCCATATGAACATTCATAAGGCACATTTACATAATCTTTATCCAAACGATAGATGATCAATTGTGATGAAAACGTTGTTTCATTTAACAGTTTTGAATATTTGTCGTAGTCAACGGATATGCATTCACCAAAAGGAGATGGAGATCATTTCCTCCTAGCCATCTCCTAACGCGCTTGTCAGAACATTCCTATGTTGGCATTATACATTCAAGACTAATAGTCTTACCAAACACAGCAGGCCTTGTGAATAATTCCCACTTTATTGTTACTTAAAAGTAATAGAAAAAAAGTAAAATAGTTTCTCAGCACTTGTAACAGCTCTATAATCGTTTGTAAATCGATTAAAATAGAAAGGTTCGAGGTTAGTTGGTACGTCCGATTTAAGAAAACTTTGATTTTAGAATTTCACGTTCCCTCTTTTTGCTTTTGTAACCGTTTGCCAATGTAGTAATGAAAACAAAATAACCCATAACAAGCAGAAAAGGTGACTGAAAATCAGAATTTTATTGTGTTTGAGCGTATAAGCTTTAATAAATGTTTGAAGTTTTTGAATCCATAACTGATTGTCTTCATTCAATGACATAAATGAATTGCTTTATTAAGGGTTTTACGTTCAGTTAGCAGTATTTCAACACAAAAAATTTTAGCCGAAAGGTTGTGAAATAGAAAAGAAAATTATTAATGCAAAGAGAAACCAGGAAAAAATGTATTTAAGACAGAGACAGTACCTCTAAATAGTGATACCTAAACAACTGTGTTTAAAGCCAAATCAATACGATTAAAAAGAATTGGAAACCTCTTGAAATTTTTATTGTGAAAGTGTAATGATGTTACTGAATTGATTCAAGAGTGTACCACTACATTTGAAAAGTCAAAAAGGAAAACCAAAGAAAAAATGCTTCAAATCCGTGCGGACAATGACGAGCAATAGTCCCGTGCCATTTTTTTTTTGAAAAGGGAGATGACAATTCTTTTGCAACGGGTTAATTTTTGCACTTGATGCTTCTTTCCCTTGGCAAGGGGTTTAAAACGGGATGCAACTTCATTCTCGCGGGACTGAATTGACCAAGACGATTTGGTGTCCTAAATCAGATGTCCAATATATACACGGAAAAAAAGATTTTTAAGGTTAGTGAGGATATTTTATTCCAAATTTATATGTACGGACAATGGTTCAGTTTTGGTCAAATCCATAGCGAGTTCCAAAACCATCTGACATATGGAGCAATGTTACATGCAGAAGGGACTACGAAAATAGTTCCATTATAGCGTTTTACAGAAAGTTGGATGCTGATAAACCTTTTGAATCACTACGTTTAGTTCGTTTATTTCGTCCTTAATACTAATCATATAAATAACTAAATACCGAAATTAATGTGAATTTATTTTCTGCATATGCACATTTCGACAACTTATGTCTCTTCATTGCAGATAAAATCTAAACGTTTGGAAGATCATTAACCCAAAAATGTTCAAAAACTGATAGAGAGCAATTAACCAATATGATCCAAATGTAAAGCCAAAATCGTCTCAGGACAGAGATAGGCATGAAGGAGATACTCCTTAGGTTTTAACAAAATTTCCTGAAATTTGGATATTGCAAGGTTAAAAGAAGGGAGATAAATGTTTTGTAGACTCACCATTAGAATGAAACAATGTTCCTGGCATTATTATCATTAGAAGTAGCACTGTTTTTATGGGAATGTGATTTCCTCGTTTGATTTTATCTGCACTGATGAGACATAAGTTGTCGAAATGCGCATATGCAGAGCGTAAATTCACACTAACTTCGGTATTTGGTTATTTGATCTATAAGATCAATAATTTCAAATGTTCATCCATTATTTAATTTAATATTTTCATTGTAAATTTTAATGCAACACTACTGAAAAATAGATTTCACTTTTGATTTTGACAACGTCACCTACTGTGAAAGTACTATTGTTCGCGGGTGTCCAATTTTCGTGGATTTCAGAGAAATTAAGTTCCAACCGAATGTATTTTTCCATGAAGTTTTAATGCATTGAATTCGAAACAATGGCAGTAGCATAACCACGAATCAAAATACTCACGAAACATTGATAATTAAGATAACACCGAAAATTGATGTCCACGAATTAAATTATCTCGACATAATATTTCGTGTATACATGTACGTACGTAAAGCAGATACGTCTCTTTCGTATATCAACATCCGGTACAAGATTTCTAATATCTCAGTTTTACATTAAAATGCATGAATATATTTTCAAATTATATTTTAGTACTATTCCAACGATATTTATCATGTTCTGTCTGTCTATTTCATATTTCACATTTTGAATAATTGACTGCTCCCGTAATGTACATTAGGTTCGTTTGTACAGTTTGTCAGTTATCCAGTTACCTCTATCAAGAAAGTACTTATAACTACTTAAAACAAAAATCTTAATTTATTTTCTTAAATTTCCTCATAGTTTATAATCGAGTCAGTGAGCACAGCGGAATGTATATCGACAATGGTTTAAAAAACTTGTCCGAGGTTTAAAACATGGTGACTTCAGGATGAAGAAAAACAAGAAAAGCATATTCCATTGCTTGATTTTACCAAGTTTTTGTAGAGACCCTGTCGCACGTGCAGTTAATCCGTACTGTTAATTTAAGTCACTGAAAATGTGGCGGGAAGTTGACATAAAATTATTACAATCAGTAATATCATTCCTTTTAATATGTTTCAAAATCGGACTCCATGAAAAAATTAAACAAATCGAAAAAGCCTCGTTAAAGCATAGAACTGTAACTCAAAATCAGCAACCAGCATTAGATTATTTATGAACATCTGACATGAAGCAAATGTTTTATATCAATATGAAAAAGACAGGAAATGGGGTAAATGCCAAGGAGACAACATCCCATCTCCTGCAGGTTAAAGCGACCCAAACAAGCATCTATCAATATATACAAAATATGTCTCCCGTGTTGAGACTGCTAAAGGATTTCCCCTGTGATACATACTCTCTATATATTTCAATTATTGTGAACTTGTTCTTGAGAGAATATGAATACATTTTGGCATTTTATTTTTTGTAAATTACAAAAGTTATTCTAACCTTTCTATTTATAAAGCCCACATCTCACTGGTTTATTGTGCCAAGACTTCTTGCTATTGTTTTTTTACTTATGGATGCAAGACACGAGCATTGATCGACATTCAGAAATGAATTCCTGTCAAAATGGTACAAAGGGCCGTTTTGAACTCGAGTCCTGTGCTTGTCTATATGTTGTAATCGTCCACTAGCTTATGACAATAGTGCTTTGTACGGGCAACGGATGATAGTTATTGTAAGAATACTTTGCCATTTAATTAATGTTGGTTGTCAATCCCGCATCCATGACCAGAAAAGACATGAATGTAGCGTTGTTCGACGTTTAGCAAAGAATTCCGCTCTAACTGGTGCTAAGGGCCGTCTTGAACTTACTATGATGTATATGCAAAACCCATTGTTGAAGGCCTCATGATGACTTCAAGACGAAGAAGAACAATTAAAGCGTTGTTCCTGTTTTACCATGCATTTGTAGAGACATTCTCTCATGTGCACTTACTCCTTTCATATATCCCTTCATTCATTATTTACTATGAGTTATGAGCATAGCTTATTGTTGAAGGTCCTATGATGACTTCAAGATGAAGAGCAACAATAAGAGTGCTGTTTAATTCCTTTGTTTTATCATGTACTTTCAGAGACCTGTGTTCTGTGTGTAGTTACTCCATATCCTTTCATCGGGAATACAACAACAAAAATCACTCAACTTTGTCATTTAAAAAACGAGCAAGACAAGGATTGACAAGGGCAGCACATATATGTAAATCTTGAAAGAACTGTTCACAAAAGAATGCTTGTAGATGTAAACGCTGACGGCAGATGCCTATTAAATTGGTATCGTAATACGACCAATTCAGTTTTATTATTTGAAAAGTTTATGTATTTTAGACGCGCTCATCTTTTAGCTAAAAAGGGTAAAAGGACATTAAAGCCAAATGCATTATTGTCTCTTTATGTGTGTGCCTCTTACATTTATGCATGTGTGTTAAAAAGGTCAATACTTTTCAAAAGATAAAGAAAAAGTAAGATAAATGAAGTGTCAATCGTTGATTTTTAGAAACAACTAATAGAAATATATATTAAAAAAAGAAACAGCTACTGGATTTATATGTAGAATGGTTACCAGTTTATGCGTTTACATTTTAACCTATAGCAATCGTAAACTAATTCTTAAGAAGAATATCACAATGCTTGTTATTCTTTTGTTCAATTCTTAGTGTATTTACTCGGAGAATAAAATCTTAATGTCATCTAATGGAAAGAGTATTAGCATTCTCAAATTCTCTATCTAGTAAAAACGACAACACAAAGGTAGTACTACAAGCAAGAAAACAAAAGCACTGATGCAATGTAAGTGAGAACCGAACCGTCAGTCTAAATAATCTAAGGACAATCTCAACATAAAAAACAAAGCATGAGTAAAGCATAAAAAGAATAATGAAGACACACACACATACAAAGATTAACAACACCGTCCCAATTAAAACATAAGTGAGATCAGATGCACCGCTAGAGTAAACATCTACTGCTTCTTAGCAGACACGTCTAACCCGGTAGTAAAGTCAATCCGGTAGAGGAAACAACAATCTTAAGCTTTGAAGGGAAAAAGATATCTTATAGCGTTCAAAGAGATCCTGATGTCGACTGTAAAACTTCTTGAGTGATGGCTTCAAGTTATGGGTAACATACCCTTGTTAAAGTAGCCTATTTGTTAGCAACCAGGCTCTATCCTATCCAAACTGCTTAAGCCGGAAATACTTTTTCATGGTATTATACGTCTATTAAGAAAATGCTGGTGAAATCTCCATCCGTTCCTTTACATACACATGACAGACTGAATATTAATCAGTACAATAGCAACATTGTACATGTCGGATTGAATAATATACCAGCTTTTTGTCTAGTGACTACAACTGCTACTCCATTTTAAACATTTTTAATACAAGATTATTACAGAGAAATCTTATATTTATGACTTCACGTAAATTGATATGTGAAAATTTTGAAAATGTTGTGTTTGATTAAATTGGTTAAGAACACTTTCTTACCTGATGAAATCTGACCCGATTCTTTGAATAGGATTAATTAGTGCGATACATAAAAATACATTACATTAAACATATTTTATTCGCAAAAACAAATTTGAACAAGGGATTGGACAAAAGTTACAAAACATTATGAAACGTCCTCTCCCATATACATATAAATATAAACAGAAATATTATTGGCCACAGAGATTAAATATACATTTCAATATGTAAAAAAATACTAAGTTACAGCAATTTGAAAACAAATGCAAATAAAACTAGCTGAGATAAAGAGTGTACATATTTAGAAAATCTCATAAAGTGTATCAAGGTAAAATATAATCAAAGACATGTAATCAAAAATCAAAATCTTTGAGTTCTTTTTAATGTGTGATCATGGGCAAAAATAGTACAATTTTCATCATATGTCAAGGATTCGTCACCTGCTAAAAGAAATGACATTAAATAACCGTAAGCTTGAAAAAAGGTCATGGCGAGCGTCACTAAATTTAGAACATTCAAAAAAATAGTGTATCTATAAATAATGGCATTTTCAAATGAATTTCTACAGCAACAAGAATGGTTAAATATTAGATTAACCCTCTACATATCAAACCTTAATTGACTACAAATATGGCGAATCCTTGTGTGAATAATATTAGTTTTTCTTTCGCCCAATTTGAAATAGGTTGGCGATTTGAAAATATATTTAGTGAAACAATATTTGAAGATACTTTTACTAAGTGAGAGTCTTACATTTATGTTTAAAGAATTCCATTCGCGGATAGTTTAGTGCAAAAATGAATTCCTTGTTATTCCTAATTGAGAATCAGGGACAGTATAGTTCATATTATTTCTTAAATTGTAATTTGTTATTTCTCTAACCCTTGGAGGTAAAGTATCGCATAGATATGAGGTAGCTCTGTCATTATGAATTAAGTAAAACAAAAGTTTACTTTTTCGGCTTCTCTCAATAAAGGGCTACGCCGAGTGCAGCATGATACGACCGCAGCATGTCGAATACTGAAATTTGAACAAGTGTAATTCAAATTGAATGAGGACAAGGTAAAGAGCTTGATACAGTAATTAAATGGACCAAATAAAGAGCTTGAATCAGTTGCAATTTTGGCACCTTTGACCCCTTTAGCTTGGAAACCGTAAAAGCTATGCCAAATTTGTTGACATACTACTGAAAGCTTATATCAAGAAGAATCCAAAGAAAAAAAAATCGAAATCCGATGAATAATAAAGATTTCAAATATTTCGAAAAATTACAATTTTGGCCCCTTTGACATCTTGTAGCTCGAAAACGGTAATAGCTATGCAAAATCCACTGGCATTATAACGACAGTTTACATCAAGAGGAATCCAAAGAAAAAAATCCTATTGAAATCCGATGAAAAATAAAGATTTCACATATTTTGAAAATTTGCAATTTTGGCCCCTTTGACCTCTTGTAGCTCCGAAACCGTATGAGCTACGCAAATCCGTTGACAAAGTCCTGAAAGCTTATATCAGGAGGAATTTAAAGAAAAAAATCCCATCCAAATCCGATGAAAAATAAAGATTTCACATATTTCGAAAATTTGCAATTTTGGCCCCTTTGACCCCTTGTAGCTCGGAAACGGTAGGAGCTCCGAGAACCCGTTGACATATCAACGAAAGCTTATATCAAGAGGAATTCAAAGAAAAATATCCCATCAAAATCTGATGAAAAAAAGTATCTGTAAATTTACGATTTTGGCCCCCTTCGGCCCCTCATAGCTCGGAAACGGTAAGAGCTATGCCAACTCCATTGACATACTACTGAAAGCTTACATCAAGAGGAATCCAAAGAAAAAAATTCCATCGAAATCCAATGAAAAATAAAAATTTTATGTAATCTGCATGTTTGCATAACTCGGTAAGGAAATAAATTATCAAAAATCTGATGGTGCAGCGCCTATTTATTTTTCATAAGGAATCCATTGCAAAAAACGGCATCAAAATCGGACTAAAAATATAAAAAAAATAAAAATTTTTAAATTCGCCCCTTTTGGACACCATTTATCTGATGAACGGTTCATGTGACGTGAAATCTGTTGACATACTACTGATTGGAAATTACCTCAGGAGCACACTGAAAGAAACCCCATCAAAATCCGATAATTAATAAAAATTCTACAGCTTAATAGGTGAAAACAATTTTGTCCTTTTTGGTCCCCATTTTAAAAACGGGAGGGACCATAATAACCAAAACCGGTCCACACCTTCCTTTTGTGCCAAGGAACATTGTGTTAAAATTTGATGAGGATTAATCAACTTGAACTTGAGTTATTGGCCAAAACTTTAAGTGTCTTCAGACAACGAAGGCGCCGACGACGACGACAACGACGACGACAACGACGACGACGACAGCAGCGCCATACCATTATACGACCACACAATTTTTTGCGGTCGTATAAAAAGTGATTCCCAACCCGTTTCAAAATAAAGTGGTTCGCGACTAGCAAACACTGGCAAGCCAGTGACTTTTCAAGCGGCTTCAAGCTTCATCATTTCAAGTTTTTCAGCGTATACGACCCCACAACCATTCCAAAGTTCACAAGAATATTCTATTGTTGGTCTATGTTAGATATATTTTATTTAATGTATCTCTGTTCAACGTAAATTTAAATTCGCATAGCACAGATAATTTCTTTCCAACTGACTTGGGGATTCCACTTAAGTATCATATATAGTTAGGCTTTTACACAAAAAAATCCAGTCTACCACTTGACCATCGTATAAGCTGAGGCATGAACATTATTTTAAATGACTGTATAAATTTTATAATTTTTTCAAAATATTTATATTCAATAAAAAAATTCACAATTTAAACGAATAACCTTTCGCACACATATAATATAATCACTAACACTTTCCTGATTTTTTCTATGTAAAAATGTTCAGTTAAAACCCAATTATAAAAAAGATGTTCTATTGTGTCACCAGGAGCATTGCAAAAGGTACAAAAGATACCCTAATTACAGGAATGACCAGGAGACTAATTACTAGCAGTTTCTATGCATTTTCCACACCACTCCTTAACAATGCACTCATTTCTACTCTGCAATTAAACAAATAGGTTAAACAACTTATTTATGTCTGCATTACATTTTTTACTCATAAATTATGTAAATGTTTATAAAACATTCCATTTGGTCTTAATATTCCTACTTATTATTTACGTTTTAGATTCCAATCCTAAATAAATGACAAATAATCATTAAATAACAACCCCAACATCAAAATGGATTAAGCATTTTTTTGTTAAGGAACTCTATAGGCTGCCCATATCATTTCTCGATAATACATTAGTAGGTATTCACTATAAAAGAACAAATTTAAATATTCAATACTTGACAATCTTTGAACCCTTCTCCGTCCTCCGAATCCAATAATATTTATAAAATTTATACCCAACTTCAGTGAACATTGTACTTAACCTATTCATATATTCAGAGCACACTTTTGTTTTCTTGAATTTTCAATTGAGTTATGAAACTGGAGTAATAACAAAATCACAGAACAGAGTTATCTAGAACCGAACTCCTTTAGACAAAAAGACAAATCAGGTGCAAACAATCGGAAAAGTTTTTGACCGGAATGTTCCTGACTTGGTAAAGGCATTTAAAATGAAATGGTGGGTTAAACCATTGCGGTAGTGTCCGGTAAGTACTCAACAGCAATTTGGAAGGTCGACAGTTAAAAGAAATGATCACCCCAATATTAAGTAAAAACAAAAGTCTTGTATCAGAGTTCAGACCGAAACTTAAAATTGGACCACAAGGGACTTATATCTATGAAAATAACTTTAAATGATCATATGAGACGAAATTCATTTAATTAATCTTGGAAAAAAATATCCAAATAATTTATGAATCCGCATTGCTCGTGCAAAAGGCTGGTTGTCTTCTTTCTATTAATTACAAAAATAGCAGCATTTTACAGCTGAAATTTCTAGCAACCGCTTTGTTGAATTATTTACGAAAGGATATGGAGTAAATGAACATGAGACCATAACGAATATGTTAACTCAAACTCAAATAATTTTAATGAGCTGTATGGCCATTTCGGAAATTAATTGAGCTTTTTTATAAATAGAAAAAAAAAACATTTCCAGGATTGCTAGATGAGGAGAGAATATGTTAAAACTCCCTACAAACTTAAGGTGAATATTTCAAGTATACTGTATTCATCAACTTACTTTTATAAAATAAACTTGTAAAGTATTTGTGGGATTTGAATTACATATAAATATGACTTACCGGTGTTTAATTATAACATCTGTTCGTCGACCTTTAAAAGAAAAATTTTGAGTGTATATATATATATATATATATATATATATAT